>OY757931.1:43369878-43374878 GCA_963585895.1 Sepioteuthis lessoniana
TCAGCACTCTTCAACTTCTAGAACTCTGAATTAAGACCAGTTAAACTCCGCTTAAAGAATTGACATTGTGTCACACCCTGCCTGTCTATATGGCTTTGATAAATACATGTATATTTGATAAGAGTTTTTCGTCAGTATCTCTCTCTCTCTCTCTCTTTCTCTCTCTCTCTCTATATATATATATAAGTGTTTGTGAGTGTGTGAAAGAAAAAGAGAAAGATAGAGAGATAAAATTCGTGTGTGTGTGTGTGTGTGTGTGTGCACCCTTTGGAATCAGTAATACTGCAATATTACCAATACGATTAATCTTGAGTAAATCGAAACACAACATTTAAAAACATTAGAATTATGTTTTCGGTGTATATATACGAGGGTCGTTTAAAAGTTCTGCATCTGATTCAGAAAAAAGAGCATAGCAGAACATTTTTGTTGTCTCAATACACTGTCATTTCTTTTAAAGCAAGAAAAAATTGAATTAGTTTATCTAATCTTATTAGAACTGGTCATGTCTTGCCATAACAAAAGTGTTCAGCAATGACTCTTCTTTCTAGGTGAGGAATATAATTTTTTGAACGTCTATCGTGTATATATCATCATCATCATCATATCGTGCCGCTAGCACGGATATCCCTGACCCTCTCTCGCCACTTCTCCCTATCATTCATCGCTTTTGGCAGGTCTTCAGGGCTACATCCCGTATCCTCACATAGCTGGTGTATGTATGTTCGAGCTGGTCTTCCTGCTTTTGCTCGGCCATATGTGGGGGTCCATAGGAGTACATCACTTATGAGTTCGTCCTTGTTTCTCCAGCAGTGCCCTGCGTGTCTGGTTCGTCTAACTTGTATAGTTTTCGTGATGGGAAGCAAGTGGCTGTATAGTTGGTGTCTTGTGGGGTGTTGCCGCCAGGACTTGTTCAATATTGCTCTCAACAGCCTTGTGTAATTGCCGTCTAGTTTCTTCTTCAGCCGTTATGTTAGCGTCCAAGAAGTGCATCCATATAGCAGTATCGATACGACCGCTACCTGGAAGAAACTGCGTTATACGTGTATATATAAAGAAAAGTAGAAATATCAAAATAATCCAAATTTGATGAATTTATAATGAACGTCGACGTTGAACGTTTCGGTTATAATAGCTTTCGTCAGGACTTTAAATTCATAAAAAGTGTCGTTAAAATAGCAATGGATATTTGACGAAATAGGAGGAGAAAAGAAATTGTGAATTAAAAGAAAGATTCATAACAGTAGATATATACATATGTATATGTAAAAGAATTTCGTAGTCGGTCCAAAAAGAGAAAGAAATATTTTTAAATGAATAGGTCCACGAAGAAATTGATATTTTTAAAGATTCATTTATTTATTTCGTTCTTCCTTACGTGCATGTTTCTAGCTTGTTATATTCGTCAGAGAATATATATGGTACAAGACCAAGTGAATGGGATATTCAATGGCACTTGAACTCACTCGTATTTAATATATATATATATATATATATATATATAGAGAGAGAGAGAGAGAGAGAGAGAGAGAGAGAAAGGGAGGGGAGAGAGAGTCCGTTCGATATCTCCCAAGTGTTGTTGGGCAGAATAAATATCTATTATGAAGAATATTATAAAATATTAGAGGAGTTAAATTTTAAATGTTGGTATGGTCTCGACCTGACCAAGAAATGGGTGGCCTAGAGCCAAGAAGCGTACATGTTATTCCACATATCCATCAAAGAACACTGAAAGCATTTTATATTGGATCTCACTGAAAACAGATCATTTGAATAGATCCATTTGACTCATAGACGTGACCCTAAAAGCTCTTATCACACAGGGTCAAAGTGGGCCTGGAAGTAAAGACAATAAAAGGGTGTTCCGCTCTACTCAGATCTCCAGAACTGGAGTTTCACCATTAGATGCTGTTTAGTGTCTTATCCTGGACACCCCTTTCTTTGGGGTTACCTTTCTACAGGTGATATAGACAGGGTATGCTAAACCCCGCCAACAGATTTGTATATATGCTAATAGATTGAAATGCACACATACATATAAGGAAAAAAACCCGGAAAAACAAAGAAAGAGATAATGTTGTATTTACGATAATGCTGCACTCCAGTGAGATCATATTATAATAATTATAATCATTTTCTTTTTTTTTTTTTTTTTTTTCACACTTTCCTGTTTCAAGGCATAAATGTTATAAAAAAAGATTTTTGCAGTCTCGTTACGCAGAGACCGTTATAGGGAAAGATTTAAAAAAACCGGTCTGACGAGAATTCAACCGAGATATAAAAAAATATACGAAAAAGAGAGAAAGTAAAATGAGAGAAAAACTAAAGGTATTTTTTGATACATCACACAAGTTGATAAACAAGGAACTTTTCATTTGTAATTTGAAATTGCAATTTAAAAACAACGGCTTTTCTTTTTCGTTTTTTTTAATCTTGTGATGCTTCATAAAGAAATGGAACAAGTATACTTTTATATAGATGCATATATAAAAAGAATATTACATTTTTATTCGTTTATAAAAAGAAAATAAGACTCTTTTTTTATAAAAAATGTAATAAAAATGTATAATTGGGTATATTTTTACCCTTATAAAAAGTAATGGATATATATATATATATATATATATATATATAACTATTACTTTTTATGTATATATATATATGTGTGTGTGTGTGTGTGTGTGTGTGTGTGTGTGTGTCTGTGTCTGTGTGTATAAACAGAAGTGACTGTTAAAAGGAAATGATTACACTGGTCAACGCGATTTTTGGTACTAAGAAACAAAACATGTTTTTTAGCTAATTTGACTGTGCTGTTTCCGAAAAAGGCCTCAGTTTTTTATGGTTAGCAACCGTTTTTGCTGTACTGTAATTGTTTATTTTTAGAAAAATGATCAATTTACAATCTTGGTGATTGCAAATTTTACTTAATAAAGGTCGTAGAAACCTATCAATTTTCAGAAACGCCGAGCAATTAGCATCAGCCACCTGAAATAAACTATTTTTATGAGAAAAAAGTGTTTTTGAGTCAATAAAATTAAAGAAGTACCGAAGTTTTCCAATTTATCGCCAAAATTCAAATTAACTGATAAACTTAAACAGTAATACACTTAAGTAAACCTGATAGTTTAAAAATGAAACCGTAAATTCTTCTGTTATATATTCATAAATTTATCCCATCACTTTTGTCCCTTCAGTACGGAAGGAAACCAAGCACATTGAGAGCTTTTGTTTTCTCAGTTGGAAAGAAATTCCATCTAAATACATCCTAAATGAATGCACCTATTCTATTGTACATAATGAACATCATGAAAATGATTTCACCATAACATCAGGAAACTCATTAAAGATGATGAATTAATCAATTCAATGAATGGCTTGGAATTAGGCTCATGGACATTGTTTGTTGATGTAATGAAAAACTTCTTAAGCAATTGTTGGGCTGAAAATTACAAGGAGTCAGTGGGAAAGTTGTTGAAAAGTTGACAGGACTTTCCGAATGATTGCGGTGATGTGAGTAATGGGTAAGGAGAACGATTTCATCAAGATATCAAACAATGAAAGAGCGGTGGGACAAACAAATGATTGCTGACTACAGCTGGAGTATTAAAAGGGACTTAAATAACATTAAACATGACAGACCATCAAGAAAGAGAACATTTTCGTAGAGCTAAAACGGTAGTTAAGATCTTTTTAAGATTCAGCACCCTCAAATTAGTTTAAAAGAATGTTTGGTACCTCGACACCATTTCAATTTTTTTTTTTTTTGACTAGTGTAATTTACCTATAAATCGTCACTTAAGAATATGGTATCTGTGCACTCTATTTGTGATCAGGGGATAACCTGCTGGTCTTAAGTCTGAGATCAGAGTGCACTATCTGTTTTTCATTCTTAGCATGTACATTGAATTATAATAATGAAATTATGAAATTTACAAAAGAAAATAAATCTATAAAATATTTTTTATCAAACTCCAAATCAATGAAATCAGGACCAGAGATAAATAATAATGCAAGAAATACAAAAACAAATTTAATGGTTCTTCTATTAGTTGAGATATTATAAATTTCTAGTCCAAATTCAAGAAATTTTGAAGCTGGAAACGAAGCTTTTTGTAGAGTCTCAACAATCTGATCTCACTAAATCAGAAATCTTATTCTTATGATAACACAAAGCATGTCCAGTTGAATTCGTAATATAACAATGAAATATCACATTAATATGTCGTGAGATCAGGTTGTGTGATCAGTATATATATATACGCACATGTGTTCGCCAGTGGCCTGGGTTCAATCCCAGGTCGAGTCTTACAAAAGATTAAAAAATAGTACTTGATGCCTCTTTACTTAACACTCAGCATTATAAGGTACGTATCAAGGGGAAAGTGGAGCAACCCAGGGAAAGGAGTAACGTCCATCTCTCCACCTCGGTGTAGTAGCTATTGAAGAGGGAGCCTTAGAGCCACCCTCGACTACGGTTACGAATTTTACTTTATATATATATATATATATATATATATATATATATATATATATATATATATATCAGTGGCAGCTTCGTGTATATCGCTTTTTTTGAAGCAATTAAAATTATCTCACAACAAGTCATCTGTGCTTGATTTGAGTTGAACTCAGCATTCTTACTCGAACCGTCATGAATAGTTATTTTAACAGACTAACTGTTATTTCAGTATTTTATATTCATGCCTTAAAATGTTGATTTAGAAAATGTTTGGTGACAGTGTTTATAATAATGTAACAAGAAAAAAAAAGATAATGCGGCTAGTTATTTTGGATCCATGAAAACCAACCCCCAAAACAAACAAAATTCTTCTAACAGCATGACTCAAAAGAATAGATTTCGGATTGGAATGATAAAAATAATCTTTTGAAATCTCAAATGTGTATTACTCCCTGCTTTTCAAAAAAAAAATTGTTTGAAATTAACTGAAAAATTTTGACTGTAAAAATTTTCCATTTTATATTATATGATGTAAATGAAA
>OY757931.1:43382378-43466061 GCA_963585895.1 Sepioteuthis lessoniana
TCGATGCTTTTTTTAAGAGCAAAAACAAAAACAAATATATATATATATATATATATATATATATATATATATATATGATAGCGTAAACACTTGTATTGTAATTTAGCAGAAATATATTGTTCTTCAGTTGAGTTCTTTGTCTGGTGATTGCATGGACGACAAAATGGCAGGCTTTAGAGATCTACACCGATATTGCGATATTGAGTACTCTTTCTTTTTGAATATTCATTTATAAATATACCAAACTGCCGTATATATATATATATATATATATATATATATATATATATATATATATATATATATATATATATATATATATATATATAATCAATGTAGAATACTTAAGAAACAACCTCAGTATCTATATTTACTGATCTTAGATCATTTCAGAAGAAAGATTGCGTAAATAGAACTTTCTTACAACTGTCTATAAAGTGTTGAAGGCCTCTTTGCTTTAAAGACCAGCTTTCAAAAACTTATAATTTGACCCGACTTCTTACCTCTCCCTGAAATCGAAAATACGTAGCAATATCATCGATACAACAGAAGTTAAAGATTTACTAAACTTAATTTAGTATGGCACCAGGCTAAGTATAAAAAATGGTATAAGAGTACTGTGCAGTATTAGTCTTTCAAGTAAGGAAGCTTTGTTTCTTATCGTTTGTATCCTCACCTTTTACTTGGATCGAATCCCCGTCCACTAATAGTGATAGTAATTACACAGTTACATGCTAGTAGGAAATGGTTGCAGTATCGATTCTAAACGTGTCCGTTCATTGGCAAAGATTTATTGGACAGATGCCTTAAACTTACTAATCAGCTGCTATTATAGGCAACTATTGTTGTGCCCCCCCATATACATTTGTAACATTGAAGATAATGGGATTGGTCATGTTAAGTAAATTAATTGTTTCCATAGTAACTGATATGACGGCACGTGATCAATTGAAAGAATCAATTCTTAATTGAATTTTTTTCCTTTGAAATGTTAAAGAAAAGATTGGATTTTTAAAAGGTACATCATCATTCAGGATAAATATCAAACAATATTTGTGAAATATTTTGTCATAGGAGTAAATGTTGTGTTGAAGCCGAGATAAGAAGATTTTCTCACGTCAGTCTTTCGAGTGGAGGAATATTTCTGTTCATTAGGTTCAAACTTTACTGAGTATTCTCGTACTGAGTACTTTACTGAGTACTCTCCTACTGAGTACTTTACTGAGCACTCTCCTGAACTGTTCTTGTGACAGTCAAGCAACTCACAACATTGAAATAATTATAGACCAGAAATGGATTACCTTCTGTGGAATGGATTTCTCTATCTTTCTCTTTCACTCCCGCAAAACACATCCACTCACCCACACGCATATGTATATTGACCCGAATTTATAGTCAAGATAAAGGAATTGTTCCATCGTTTCAATATAGAGCAGATTTAATTTCGAAACAGCTGCTGACTTAAATCTTATGCTTTGCAAGTTCGAACTAGGCTATAACGCACGTTACATTTGTTGTGAGAAAGGTGAAGACGAATTTGATCACAATACAGTAACCAGATGGTTGCTGAAATTTTTCTTGAGTTGCGTGAAATTCAACCATCCGGTAAGATCAGGTAGGCCTAAAACTGTGGATTTCCAAACCATAGAGGCAAATCAAGTTACTAATGCATGAAGAGTATCAGACTAGTTCAGCATCTCGCAGTTCAGTGTGGTTTGTCATCTTCGTCACCAAGGCAAAAGTATTCGAAGCTGCTGAATCATGACTCAGGTTACCAAAGTATTGCAAAACTTCTGCCAAGTTAGATTGGGCTGTGAGATATTCCGACTGCATCTGTGTAAAGAGATAAGAGCCTCTCCAACGAGTGTCCTGGACATGACATTAAACGGTCTAATGACGAGGTTCCAGCCTTTCAGAATACGGAGTATCCCTTTATTGCCATTGCTCCCAGATCCACTTTCACCAGGAATGTTAGCATATGATTGGGTCCTATGTATGGGTCAAACAGAACTGTTTGATCTTTAAACAGTGTAAAAACAAATGACATGTAAAATTGAATAATTAGAAAGAGAATTTTTTTACTCTTTAACACTGCGTAAAGAAATGTTTAATTGAAGAGTGAGTGATACATAGCAATACTTGAAACCATTTAATTGGGTGCAAAAAATGAACTCAAGCTTGTTTAAAAATGTTATCAAAAAATGTGTTTACAAACATATATTTAATAAATATGTATAAAGAGGATTTTGCTTTAAGTAACCTACAGTGGTTGATATGCCATAAAACCCAACCAAACCAAATCGAACCCACGACTAAGAATTCCCGACTCAAAACAGTGAAATGAATAACTCCTCTTCTCTTCCCTTCTCACTTCCGATCGTGCGCCCTGCATTAATTCATTTTATTGTATTGAGCCAGTAGTTCTTAGTATTTATGATTCCTTCTGTCGTCCATTTCCTTCAAATAAGCAAATAAAACAGACTTCCTGAGTTTTAATCAACAAGGTGCCATCAAATATTTTCTTCGACTATTTTTCCATCCTCATCTATAGAGCCATGCTTGTAATACGAGTTTTGTTTCTGTCATAATACCTTCAAACAGGATAGAGGGCTTGATGGTGTGGGGTCAAATATTTTCCTTGGGAATTAGTGCAACAGAAATACCAACGACCTATACCAGGATTGGATTTCCGCTTTCTTATTAGAATATCCTCACTAATATTTGGGTGGTGGGTAAGCCTGTACGTTTTCAAGTTCTTTGTATTCTAGAATATGCTCGAAGATAACATTCATAAGCAGCCACTACCTATTATTTAATTTGCTTGTGCAATGATAAAAACAAAAAATCAAAAATAAACCCTGTAATCGATTTTATAATCAATTTGTTACGTCATTCTTTACAAGAATGCTATCATGCCACTCTCGAGCTATTTTGATACACATTATTTATCGATCAGTTTAACCACGTCTAAATCGACCGAGACAGGAGAAGTACAAAGATTTTCCGTCGTCCGACTAAAATTTATTTATTTTTGCCCATAATAATGTATCGACTATAATAAGTTGATCCTAAACAATTTTAAACCATAAGTTAACTTCAAGGACAAAATATTATAAATCTAACAGAGCAATGTACCATAAAAACGGATATCATTTGGTATCATCTATTACTAAATTCTACAGCATTGGAACTATAACCAACAATAAAATCTCTAACTCATTTAAAAAAGAAATTACCAACAAACTATTCACTTACTAATCACACATACACACACACACACACACACATATATATATATATATAACCATTTGCCACAGTGCAAACAAATTGATTTTGGTTTAAATAGTTAGTGTTACCTAAAAATACTTTAAACAATTTTACTGTGTCCAAACAAATGAGCTCTAGTTTGTTTAAAATTTTACCTACAAACTATTCGTCAACAAATCATACATATTTAGTTTATGTCTGAATAAAAAGTAAAGTTGGTGAGCGTAGTCGAGGGTGACCCGAAGGCTCCCTTTTCGATAGCTACTACACCAAGATGTAGGGAAGAGAATAGTTTTAAGAGTTGATATGGTATAAGAAATGTGACAAAAATGGATTGTTGGAGTAATTTATCTATTCGTCGATTTTTTTGTTTTTTTTAATAGCATATCAACGTTCTTGGGTTACTTAACGCTAAATTCATCCTTCTTGAAAGACAGTAGTAGTAATATTTAGCTGGGAGGATAAGGGGGTTCATACCTTTCTCAGAGATATTTGTCCGAAGGTGAACATAATAGCGCCACGAGGCGTAATGGTTAAAGCGTTGGTTTGAAATAGAACTCTTTATTTCTATAAAAATGGATTTGGCATTAAATAACCTACAAAGGTTGATATGCCATAAATCCAAACAAACAAACAAAAAATAAAGTTAAAGAATTCAGTCTGTTCTACTATTCACCTATACCAAGATTGAGAAGAGACAGATTCATGTCTTTCGCAATAGCATCGTAGCATTGTGAAACGTAAAAAGCCTCGTCCTGGATTAGAACTCTCGTCAGCGATTCCCTTTCCTAAGCCAAAATAGATTTATGGAGGAGCATATTTATTTTTCGATTGCTACGTGGTGCTTTCAATAAGTTTCCAGACTTTTTTGTACAGGCATTTAAAATTGTCATAGACTCTTGAAAATTCTCTATGTTATTGCTATACATCTTATGAGATGACTGACCAACTGTAATGATTTCAGGTTCAAATAAACAGCTACAGCAGCAATTGGAATACACCCAACTAAAGCCTGATTTTCACAGCTGGTGAATTTCAAAAATGCAATCTGGATGTCAGGACACTTTAGAAGAACGATATGCAATAAAATTCTGTTTTAGACCTGGAAAAAATGCCATAGAAACGTATGAAATGCTTCGGACTGCTTTTGAAGCATCTTGCATGAATCGAGCATCAGTTTTTGAGTGGCATAAGAGATTCAAGGAAGGCTGGGAGTCTGTGAGGTATGATGAGAAGTGTGGGAGGAGTAAGGAAGTCAATACACCAGAGTTGATTGGCCAAAGGGTTTGGGTTAGGGTTACTATGTTGAGGTTTTAAGGGAGTTCAGGAAGAGATTCCGTCGGAAGAGGCCAGCACTCTTCAAATCGGGTCAGTTGGATTTCCACCAGGACAATGCACCAGTTCACAACTCCATCCTTGTCACAGACTATTTGACCAAGATGGGTATCAAGACAGTTCCTCAGTCTCCCTATAGTCCAGACCTTGCTCCGTGTGACTTTTGCTTATTCCCTAAGCTCAGAGGCTGTCATTATGAGACAATTGAGAAGATGAAATAGGCTGTGACGAAGGTCATTGACACGCTCACACAAGAGGACTTCCATGGGGCCTTCTAGAAGTTATTGGAACCGTACAACAAGTGCATTTCAGTCAGAGGAGATTACTTCGAAGGGGACTTAAGTTTCATGTGTGCACTATCAATAAAAGTGCCCATACGAAAAAAGTCTGGAAACTTATTAAATGATCCTCGTACATGTTAATATTCTTGGTTACGATGCTATAGATTTTGTGAGTAAAAAAAGCATAATAACATTTGTTTTAATTGTACCATGTTTCTCATGTGATAATAAAGTCCTAGTATCTTTGGCTTAGAAGAAAATTAACTGTTTATTAAAAAAATAATAGTATATTAATTTAGCAATTCACTAAGCTTTTTGCTTAGATGTGGCTCAAGGCCGTATCATTGGGGGACCAATGAGAGTCGAAGTCACTCTTAGAAGTTCACTAGTCTAGCTTGTTAACCACTGCGCCACCAGAAACGCACAATGTATCTTAATTTATTGTTGGTGTTGTATTCACCCCTTTATTTATTTCACTTTTACAGGACAGAAACATTTCACAGATAAAATGCTGGAAACAACTAATTTTTTCTCTCGTCGAAAAAACAGAAAAAAACAACTAAATGCATTTGCACACTTAGTTTCGCTTTTCGATCAGAATGTGCTTCAGATTTTTATAACAATGGAGAATTACTGTGCATGATAGTATTACAGTCGACATTATAATCTTGAAAAGAAAAATAACCAAAAAACAAAAGGTCGGCCAGATATAAAATGTGACCAATCTCAAAATGGGTAAAACCAGTCAAAAGATTCCTGGACACCACTTGCTGTATTCTCAGTTTTGCTTTCCTTTTACAATGGCATACCAAACTTCGTGAGTTAGTTAATGCCAAAGCCATCTTTACAGAACTGTAGCGGTACCATTTAACCCATATCTGGACCGATGATTGAGTTCATACTTTTCCCATGGGTCTTAGTTCGAAAATGAACGTAATAGTGCGACTGGAGTTCGAACTCGCCTAATACAATGTCGTACTTTAGCATGTAAACCACTACACCACAAGGACACCACTTACTGCATCTTCATTGTTGTTTTATTTTCTGCAAAAACTTGTTTGGATTAAAAAAGAATTAGAGGCTAATGTCGTAAAAATTTAGTATTTATAAATGAACAATAGACGCCGATTGTTATTTATTCAACTGGGACCAAGTTTGATACAAGGCTAGATGTATAGGGCACCCAGAGAGAATCGAACACCCTTAAAACTATAAATGCAAACACACCTGTAATATTTGAATTATTCTTTAATGGGCTGGATGGGTTAGGTCATAATTTAAATGTTTCGAGGATTATTTATTTTTAGATACAGAAAGGTTTTATAAATAGAATGTTGAATTATGCAATAGTAACCACACCAATAAATATTTGGTAATACTGAAACTGACTTAACCGGAGAAGATCCGGATTTCTTGGCTAGAGCGAAAACTTTCATGAGTAATGATTTAATTTTGATTTTTTTATTATTAAAAACATGTAGACATGGATAAGAATTAGAATTTCAAGCATTATATTTTAATTCCCCTGTTTCAAAATTTTTCATTCTTTTTTAAATCTATTTTTTTATTCTTCTGAGTAAAATTTTTTCAAAGATGTACAATAAACTATCATAAAAAGAGATTAGAATTCAGAAATTTTGTAAAATGATTTGTTTAAGCAATAATTGTTTTTTTAATGTTTTCTTTCGTGAAAATACGATGATATTCGTCGTTAACGACGTTGAAAAGATTCGAATCTTTTTGGACAGAGTCAGATCGTTCATTCATTCAAATGAACCGTATGTTTTGAACAGTTTGTGTGGGAATTACACACCACTAGTGGCCATTCCATCCAATCAGGCATTCTGCGAGGTGTGTGATATCTGAAAACTTGTCAACATGATCCAGCGATTTTTATTATATTTAAAAGGGATTTATAAATGCAAACTAAGAAATTCACCCCTTGCGGATCCCTAGGTTTTTCTTCACCCTGCCAAAATTTTATTAATCACCAACGGTCTACATTGATCACTTTGTAAGCCATGCTTTAAAGTGTAAGCATGGCTTAGATCAAAGGACCTAAACACCTTGTCCACAAAATACTTTTTATGGCACATAGCGGGATAATTTTCATGACTTATACTTTCCTAAAACTTGGTAATTTGTCCCTCGCCCCTGACACGCTTCCTCCAAGAGCTTCTTCTCCTTGTGTAAAGTCCTAGTGGCCTCTAGTTCCATATATGCAGCACATCAAATGAGAATAGAACGTACACTTGTTAACCATTACATCCCGACAGAAGCCCCTCACCACAACTTATTTTAATCTTTCACAAACAATCGATCAGAATGACTGTTTGATGATGTATTAGGTCAGGAAATATTTTATTAGTCATATCGATTTGAAAAGCATTCTGTTAACAGTAAATATAAGTAAATGTTAAAAGGACGGCAGCTGATGAACAGATTAGTGAGTCAGATGCAAGAAATGTGTTACTTGATTATAAAATGAAACTGTCCATATGAAACTCACAGTGAATCACTTTCCGTGACAAAACTCATAATTTCATCAACATCTCCAGACGGACAAACCAGATTTGTCCAACCAAACAACATATGTTTGTCCATAAGCGAATATGATAATAACAAACGATTGTAGATTGGTAGTTGGTTAGTTTTATGGCATGCAAACCCTTGTTGGTTAACCGACCAGTCGGGGACTTTGAATACTCTGAATGTATCCTATATACACTAGTAAGACCTCTCCGTCCCAAAAAATGGGTGTTCTGGTTATGACATTAAACCACATCAAAAAGTTAGGCTTCAGTTATAGAAATCTGGGGAATGTAGAGAATCTTTTCATTGCCATTACTCCCAGGTCAACTTGGAACTGGAATTGTACTTGTAAAGGTTCCATGTATGAGTCAAATAGATCTGTTCGAAAATTATTCGTATTCGATGAATCTCTGAAGAAGTAAATGTAAATATGAATATACCATGAACGCAATTACCTAACTTTTTGGTATAAAATAAATCTAGACCGGTTAAAATGACAGAAAAAAATAAATCAATTTTATTAGATTATTCAATGCCAAAGTTAGTCTTTTTTTGCACGTAATGCAGTTTCAAGTAAGTATCTCGGCTTAATAGAACCCATTTGGCTGGGACTGTAGAATACACCGACTGCATCTCTGCAGAAGGGTAAGACGTCTCCCCCACCAACGAGTGTCCTAATTATGACATTAAACAATCTAATGGTGAAGCTCCAGTAATGCTGGAGCTTTGGGGAATGCAGAGTACACCTTCATTGCGATTGCTCCCAGGTGCATTTTGGCCTGAAGTGATAGCTCCTCATAGGGTCGTATCTATGGGTCAAATAGAACTGTTAAGTATTTAAACAGGGAAAACAAACGATTTATGATAAATTAAATTGCTTGAAATAGAACTGTTTGATCATTTAATTCTGTGTAGACAAATGACTGGTGTTTAATTGAATTGTTAGTTAGACATAGCAATATTTGTAACCATTTAACTTTGTTGATTCATACTAAATTGAATTGTTAGAAATAGAACTGCTTGATCATTTAATTGTGTGTATCTACAAAAAGTGTTTACAAATCATATATTTAATATATTTGTAAAAACATGATTTCGCATCAGGTTTGGCTTAATTTCTTTGTTTAATGGCATATCATCCTTTAAAGGTTATTTAATGCCAAAGCCATCCTTCTAGAACAGTAGTGGTACTATTTAACCCATTGCTGGGTGGATAAGGGGGTTCATACCTTTCCCAAAGGGTATTTGTCCGCAATTCAACATAATAGCGACTTAGTGCTAATTTTAAAAGACAGGGGAAGAAGAAGAAAAAAATGTGAACCAAAGTAGAAACTACCCCACCATGTCCGTCAAATAGTTGAGGCACCACGTGTATATAAATGCTCGCAAAATTAGAAGAAAAACTAATACTAGAGGGACCATTTGTCAAAAGAACCTAGGATTGAAAAACACGTCCATTTCGAAAAAGTTGTCGAAAAGATTAGTAACATTGTTCTGTATTGAATTATCATTTAAAAATGCATATATGATTTTTATTCAATTTTTCATAGCAAAAAGTTTTGGTGTATACTATTATGTGTCTTAAATGAAAGAACAATTTACTAATAGGCCGACAATAAATCTTAAAAGAAAAGATTCACTGTTGGACCGTGAAATTCTATTTTAGTAAAAATGTAGAACTACAACACGTGTTAGTGCCAATTTTCAGGGAAAAAAAGGCACAAAATAAATTTGCAAGCATATATCTAAAAGAACAGATAGAATACATACAAAATCAGATAGATAAGATTAGAGACTCAGTGGAGGATAGGCAATCTTGGATAGCGTGGCAAACGATAAAGGAAGTGAATAGAAGGAAGAGAACAGACAAAGCTAAATTGAAAGCCACAAACCAACAAGAAAGAATTAAACTGTGGAAACAGCATTTCAAGAATCTACTAGGAAACCAACTGAAAGTAACACATGAACCAATCACCAGAATTATTAGTAAGCAATTAGACATTAAACTAGGACCGCTTACTCTAGAAGAACTCGACTCAGCACTTAGAAAAATTTAAAATAGGAAAGCCGCAGGGCTTAATGAAATTCCCCCAGAAGTATGGAAGACCAGACAATTCGACGACGTACTGCTCCGACACTGTAACGCAGTTTATAATCAAAATCCGATGGACAGATGGATGAAGGGATACACCCTCCCTTTTCCTAAAAAGGGTGACCTCGAATTAGCCAAGAAGTACCGAGGTCTAACACTTACACCCTAAGCCGCCAAAACATACAATGCCCTACTACGAAACCGCATAGAACCCAAAATTTACAACATTCTTAGGAAAAACTAAAATGGCTTCCGAAGAAATAGATCCACAACCACACAATTATTGACAATCCGGAGAATCCTTGAAGGCGTACGGGCAAAAAAACCGACCGGTGACAATACTAATTGTCGACTTTACCAAGGCCTTTGAATCCATTCAGAGAGGGAAGATAGAACAAATCCTACTGGCATACAGCATACCAAAAGAGACCGTCGCAGAAAGAACGATTCTCTATAGAAACACCAAAGTGAAAGTACGTTCTTCGGATGGAGACACAAACTACTTCGACATTGTAGCAGGAGTACCGCAAGGGGACACACTAGCCCCATACCTCTTTATCATCTGTCTAAACTAAGTGCTTAGAACTTCGATTAATAAAACCAAAGAAAGTACCCCGCGAAAACAATTACCGACGCCGACTACGCCGATAACATAGCGATTCTGGCAAATGTGTATGGAAAAAAGCTTGACGGCAACTACACAAGAATGCTGCGAGCAATTTTGAACAAGTAATGGAGGCAACACCCCACAAAGCACCAACTATACGACCACCTACCTCCCATCACGAAAACTATCAAAGTTAGACGAATCAGACATGCAGGACACTGCTGGAGCAGCAGGGACGAGCTCATAAATGATGTTCTTCTATGGACACCCTCATATGGCCGAGGAAAAGCAGGACGACCAGCTGGAACCAACATACAGCAGCTCCGTGAGGATATGGGATGTAGCCCTGAGGACCTACCAGAAGCGATGAACGATAGGGAGGAGTGGCGAGAGAGGGTCAGGGATATCCGTGCTGGCGGCACGACATGATAATGATGACGATTCCGCAGTTCAGCTTTTTAACCATTACACCACGAGGACACCCCAATTTGGCGTTAGGTAACCAACAATGTTTAACATGTCATAAAACCAAACCAAACCAAAGCTACTTAATAATAATCTTTTGTAAACAATAATTGCTTCAGATATGTATTCACCAATCCTTTCTGCTACAGAAAGAATCCAACACAAGGCCAATTTTTAAGAGGAGTAAAGCTTGTTTAAATTCTGAGTTTTCCTTCCATTTAACCAGTTAATTTACTCAGGCAAAAATGTCCTGTATCCTCAACAATTATCCATAGCTGGATGGGAGAAAATAGGCGGATTCATAGCGTAAATTGTAACTATTCAAGTCACTATTCAAGTAATTATTCTTAATACCCGTAACTTAAACAAATATATGGAGATATGTTTAGAAATAAATTCTTAATAAAATGCATTTTGATATTATAGATATTTAGTTAGCTATGTTTAGCTATGGAACAGGCCAGAAGTATGCAGCCCCAAGTAAGGATCGAACTCACTAACAATGGTCTGCAAAACTCGCTTGACATGTTCTAATAATTATAAAATCCTGGTAAATCTTTGGCTTTGAAGGAAATTTACTTTTTAGAATAATTTGTTACTTATTTAGAGGTAATATTGTAAATACTACCTAGTTTAGTACAAGGCTATTTATTTATGGGCGATACTGTATTTATTAGTATATATGCCTCCATCGCATTATGTATAAGCATAATTCTACCAGCGTTGCAACATGCATTGCTACACTTACATTTTTTTTAACTTTTAATTTTTTTTTTCAATTTCACCATAACATCGACATTCTTTCTTCCTTTCTCTCTCTCTCTCTCTCTCTCTCTTTCTTTCTTTTCATCGAATTACTTTCTTTCGTCTCCACATCACCTTGACATCGACTTTCTTTCTTTTTCTTTCTTTCTCTCTTTCTCTATCTTTTCTTTATTTTCTGCTTTTTCCTTTTTTCTTTTCTCTTCCTTTCTCTTTTTTCTTTCTTTCTCTGCCTGTTTATTCTTTTCATCCTTTCTTTTTTCCTTTATTCCATCTATCTTTTTCTTTCTTTCTTTCTTTCTTTCTTTCTTTCTTTCTTTCTTTCTTTCTTTCGTTCATTCATTCATTCGTTCATTCTTTCTTTTATGCTTTCTTTTTTCTTTCTTTCTTTCTTTTTCCTGCCTAATTACCAAGTAGTCAACCCACCAAAGTCAACACTATTCTTTTTCTCCACCAAACATCTAATCTCTCTTCCTACATCAATTTCCCGCTTCTTTCTTAACGTCCTGTCGGCTACTTCAAGTCTTCCGAATTAGTTTTCATTCTTTTAGCACCGAGTTCCATTTCTTATCTTCAGCTTCCCTCTTCCGCTTCCGCCCGGCTAATTTCTTCCGTTTCATAAGCAAAGCAAATTCCGAGAAGCCATGGTGTCGAGTACCAAACCTGCCTCCGCATTCACAGAGATAGAAAAAGATTTATTTATTTATTTATTAGCTACCCTCGTCACCAGATTTTAAATATAACTCAACTTTTCAAAAAGAATACAGACGAAGTATTTATCTAAGCGTATTCAAGAATGAAATTTGCTGATCTTAAATTTAGTTTGGTTTGGTTTGATTTGGTTTGGTTTTATGGCATATCAACCATTGTAGGTTATTTAATGCCAAATCCATTGTATACATATAAATAGATCTATTTCAAACGATTCAGTTTAGCATAAGTACATTTTTTTTATTTACACGCAGTTAAATTTAAAAACAGTTCTATTTCAAACTATTCAGTTTAGTATAAGTATAGTTTTTTTTCTATTTGACCCATAGATAGGACCCTATCAGGTGCTACCACTCCGGGCCAGAGTGGAACTGGGAGCGATGGCAGTAAAGGGGTACTCTGCATTCCCCAAAACTCCAGCATTCCTGGAGCCTCAACATCAGATTGTTTAGTGTCCTATATAGGATATTAGTTGTGGGAGTCTTACACCTCTGGAGAGATGCAGTCGGTGTATTCTGCTGCCCCAACCGACTGGGCCAGCTGATTTTAAGTTAACATTCATATATATATATATATATATATGTGTGTGTGAGTGTGTATGTGTATTGTATCACTTAGAAATAAACACAGTCATATCAATGTTTAGTTAATTTTCTGCTAAACTAAAGATAACAGGATTTTAGCAGTTCAAACAGAATATTATGTAATCAAAACGGATATCATCAAGTATTATTTATAACCAAACTCTCTAACATTTCATCTTACTGTATGTAATCTTTCAATTCTATCTAGTTTGATGGGGGATCATTTTTCAATTTTCTATTAACGCAAAAAGACAAAAATCAAATGATGTATGGACAATTGGATGAAAGTGATATTCAATGATGAATCAAGAATCTGCTTTGTCCAAAGTAATAATGTTGGAACTTTTGCCTGGTGCTGTTCAGATGAAACATATAATGATTGCCTTCAGAAAGCAAGTAAATTTCTCAAGTCATTCATAATATGGAGTTGTATGTTATTTATAGGACCAAGGATAGCGGAAAGTCATTACAGCAACAATTAATCTACATGTGTACATTCAAATCCAAGGTATTCTCACTACAACGATAGAATATTGGTTTGGTGATTATGAAGTCATTTTTCAGGACAATAATATATCTTGTCGTAGAGCAAAGGAAGTTAAGGTAAAAAAAAATCAATGACATGATCTGTGAAGAGTCTGGATTTAAATACAATTGAAAATTTGGGATGGAATTTTTTTTTAAATGATTGAGAAGAAGGGTCCATACACCAAATATGATCTAAAGCTGTCATTTGGGTAAGATGGAACCATTTTGATGAAGAATATTGCGTGAAATTAATAAAATCTACGCACGAAAGAATTAATGCAGTTATAAAAGCTCAAGGAGAGGCTTTTAAGTAACAATTCTAATTTTGTCAATGGATTCCTTGATTTTTCCCGAGTATTAGGTTATTCTATATTTGCTCTGAATGGGTTGGAAAATCATTATGCCATCAATCTAAATGATTTGATAGATTTTCTTTAGGAAATATTTCATGAAGCCAGAAGGTTCAAATAAAAATGTTTTACGTCTCATCAGTTATTAGTTTATTTACTGCTAAAGATAAACTCCAGGTAATAATCTTTTATGTTTATTAGTTACATAGTTTTTCCCAGGGATTGTATCCTCACACATAGACACTGACACACGGGTATGTATTGGGATACACTCTCCACAAAAAGCGTTCATATTGTTAAACACTAGCCACCAATGCGCATAGGGTCACACAACTATATCTAATGTTGGTGAGATGAATCGATTGTTATTTTTCTTTTGGTCGTACTTTTTGGTATTAATTCAATGGAGTCACTACTTAAATAAATGTTCGTCTTGTTCTAACCGACACCCACGAACTTAATTCTAAATCGATCAAACTCTCACAAGAAATACTTAACATCAGACAGGTGTTTGGCTTCAATCTGAATATCAGACAGATGGTATCGCTGTCGAATGTCGGGCTGGTCTCGGTCCTGTCAGGTTCATATTGATTTTAACGGACCCAACCAAAGACAAGTAAAAAAATTCATTTCTTTCAATGGGATATTCAATTTCAGAAAAAAAAAGTTGGCTTTGGGGTAAAACTTCCATTCTACGTTTACATAAAACTCAATATGACTTTATATATATATATATATATATATATATATATATATATAAGTATTATTTGGTCCAGTTGAACCGGAGTTGGGAGTAATTCCATCAGGACAAAAAACAATTCAAGAGTAAACATTTAAATTTTCCTGAAAAGAGCTCAATGTAACAGACATTATATATATATACTGAATTACTATATACATATATATATGCTAATTTGAGATCAGCAATTTTTATTCTTGAATACGGTTAAATAAGTACTTTGTCAGTAGTCTCCTTTTGAAAAGCTGAGTTATGTATTCAAAAGGCACTTGAGGTGTAATGGTTGTGTTGTATAGCCATGAACACTATATATACACATCTGCATGCGGAATCATAACGACAACATAATAAAGACGAGCGACACAGTTCTTTAGAAAAATATACCACTCATTTTATTTGAAAGGGTTCGGAAGGGTTACTCAAAGGTTTTACTGTGAGAGAGAGTTGGAGACCGAACAGAACTGCAACATATTGACCCCCACTCTTATGGCCATAACCACGTTTCTTTCCCGTTCTCCTGGGCTGCTCCACCGGGGCCTGGGGGCCCACCTTGCTGGGTGCTGGTTTTCTCTACCGCATCTTATCTCTGACTGATTGAACTTCCTGTGCACCGATTTATATAATAGTTCGACGTCAACCTTCTTCTTGTGGGCGTCACAAATCGTACTCATTCAACCCGTCCATGGTCAAGGTTATATTCTGATATTCCTCGACCGGATGCACCTGTTATTTACACTGGTGCATTTCCTATTTTGACAGCCCGGCCGGGTCGGAGGTCAATATAAAACAGTTGCCGTCGCAGAAAATGCATTCGGCAATCTGAGTTTATATCTTGGTCGAGACTATTTGCATATCACATAGCCGATTAAATTTGGGAAAGGTATAACTGTTCCCTCTCCAGCTATCAGTAAATAGTCGGACAGACTAGGCTCTTAACCTTGGGATGGTAAACATCTAGGAGGAAGAAAACCCCGAATTCAAATAATATATATATATATATATATATATAATGTTCACTTTTGGATTATTACCTTGGGAAAAGGCGTGAAATTCCCCATCACTTCAGCTGTGGATTAAATTGCACAAAGACTGTCATTCTACAAGCATAGCTTTGCCATTACATAAATCACGAAGGTTGATGTGGGATTAAACAAAGTAAAACAAACTATATACATATATAAATATATATATAAACTAGGGTGAATTCAAATATATATTGTAAGTTGACTGACCGAAGTCGAGGGTGACACAAAGGCTCACTTTTCAACAGCTACTACATCGAGGTGTAGGAAAGGACACAACTCCTTTCGCCGGATTGTTCCACTTACCCTTGTGGCATACCTTATAATGCTGAGTATTAAACAAGGGGGCATCAAGTACCATTTTTTGAGTCTTTGGTATGATTCGACCTGGGATTGAACCCCTGTCTCCCTGTCTATTGACGAACACTTAAATCTATATACAATATATAACTATGATATCCCAATCTAGCACGTTAGCCACTACGTTCCGATGACTTCCTCTACAATCTTTGAGTTTTGTCTAAAATCTTGACAAAAAAGAACCAAGTTCATCGATCAAAAACTCTCAGTTATCGGCAATGACTCGTCAAGACAAAGTCTTGGCCGTAGCATATATGTCTTGACATAATTCCTTTATTAAAAAAGATGTCCTGCAGTACACGTCTTCAAATAAGTTTTAGAATTAAAAAATAGTTAAGATTCAGTCACGATATATTTAGATCATACATCTTCTTGTTTATATGAAATACTATGGCTATGTGGTTCAAACCTAGAATCCCAATAACCTTCGCCCCAATATCTTAGCTATGGACACATACTCGTGACCATAATACTTGTGATAAACAGTAAAGAATGGTATTTATCAAAATTTCTTAGATGAAGAGTGATGATTTTTATCATTGAGTGTATTCAGACTATTATCTTCATCTTTTAGTGTTATATTCACAACGTTTCAGGCCGATGTGTCCTTCGGCTTTCCTGAAAAATCTAATACTAAGATATTACCGAATATAACACCAAAAGATGAAGACAACAGTCTGAATACACAAAATGATAAAAAGAAAAGAATGGATAGAAATCAAATCCAGACGCACAAACAGGAAAATAAAACCGGTCCACATGGCAAGAAAAATGCAAAGAATTATATACTTAATCCTTCTATATTTACACTTTGGCACGTGTTTGTTGGTCACGCGCTATATCCGATAACTTCCGTTTGAAACCGGTCGGCAGTTTTCCTTATGATCCCGACTCACGGGATTATTCATCAGCTGCGTCAGGCCACGGCTGGAAAGTGGGCGTCCTCAGGTACTAAGTAGCACCACACACGGACCCAGACGTCGTTTAAGTCAGATTGTACTATCAAGGGAGGCGCTCGTGGTATAATGAAAATTATCATCGGAATTGGACACGAGGACCCGAATTCAAATCTTGACGAAGCTGTTTACATTTCAAAAAACGCTAATGCATTTGAGAAAGGTATGCATCCAACTATTCTTTCTCCAGCTGCTGGTAAATAGTAGAGGAGACAGTTCTTTAACTTTATGGCAACCAGTCCAGGAGAAAAAAAAGTCTGAATTCAAACTGCACCTAAAAATTGACCTTGTGTCACTAGTGGTGGAGAGGTTTGAGTAAATACTTACTATATCTCTATCAATTCAAGCGTTTTTCCAAGGATGCATTTATTTGAGGAACTGAATTATTGATACGAAAAATATGACAAATAGTAAACTAGTTGATTGTATGGAGCAGAAAGTTCATATGATTTTCATGCCAATGATGTGTATGGGTGTATTTGCATGGAGAAATATAGGACAAGAGACTAAACTGTATTCAAATTTCAATTATACACTGAACATCACAGAATACATACATATATATATATATATACATGTATATATATACATGTATATATATATATATATATATATATGTGTGTGTGTGTGTGTGTGTGTGTGTGTGTGTGTGTGTGTGTGTGTGTGTCGAGAGAAAGAGAGAGAGAGCGGGGGGAGATTTATGTTTTTGAAATTTCCTTACGTAAAAGTTGACGAAAATAGACACTTATAGTGTCATCTCATCAAGCAAAATATCTTGAATATCCACAGATACCTGGGGAATATAGGTGGAGTGTAATATAGACAGGTATAGCTAAATATATATTAACATCGACAGAGAGATTGATAGATCTCATTTGTTTACATACAGTAGTATAGTATCATGTATAGCTATTATTTATTTACAGAGAGTTAAATGGTTTCAAGTATTGCTATCCAGCACTAATAGTTCACAGTTCAAATATTTTAAGCATTATTATTTAATACTTATTATTCAATTTATTTCCTTTATTTGCACACATGTACAGTAAATGAATATATTGTTCTATTTGGCCCATGGATGGGACCTTAATATATAGAATCATATAAGGCCCGAGTGTTCCTGGGAATACTGGCAATAAAGGGGTTCACCTCATTTGCAAAGGCTTCAGGACTAGAGCCTAACCATCTGATTTTTAGTGAAATACCCATGACACTTGTCGTGGGAGGCTTTACCCCTCTGAAGAGATGCGGTCAGCCTTTTCTACAATCTCAGCCAATTGGGCTGATTAGGTGCTTATAAAGTTTACATGGTTTACTGTCAATGACATTAGGTATCATACAAGATATCATATAATAACTGATGTTTATACAACAGCATTGCTTCTCACTAAGCCTACATCAGATGATGACTCTGGGTTTAGGCATGGTTTCGGGGCCGAAGCATCATTACCACTAGCCCAGAGCACCCCAGCAGTATCTCACGACACCACCAGACTTTGGCAGATTGTTGTCGCTCAATACGATTGCCACATCCACGCTGATGCAGTTAGAGCCTTATCTTTTCCATGTATTTCCTTTTGTCTGATGGGGGAAGTTCAAGATTAGTCAAGAAAAAGGAAGTTGTGTTGGCAATAAAACCTCTGCACCCGACTTCGATAGGAAATACATTTGTTATCCAGCCATTTCCGACACATTGTTCTCGCAGATATTCATATTTTTCCAACTTACGCTGATGTGCCCAGTCAAAACTTTCTTCAAAAGGGATTGTTAACTCAATAACGAAATTTCTTTTTTTTTTTGCTTTAACAGACCAAATGACAATATCTGGACGCTTTGGCGTTAACGCTATTTCAGTTGGAAATCGGTTGCGCTATTTCAGTTGGAAATCGGTTGCAACGAGCCAGGCCGTGCAGCCCTCAAGCAATGATGGTTTACGCATATTTTTACGTGTAGTTTTCGAAATATTTCCTTCTTTAACGAACTGAATTGCTCTGTTATTGATTATATCAAGCGCTTTATTGGCAGTCTCACAACATGTTTATAAAACCTCAGAAAAAATCTCCAGGACTTCGTTATGTCTACCTTCTTAGGGCGTACTCACATCCAGTGACAATATGTTTGAGGCTCGCAGTTTTCCCACATACTTTGCATCGGTCGGATGTAGTTAACCCCCAAGCATGAAGGTTGACTAGTGTTGGTAAGACGTCGTAGACTGATTTTATGAGGAAATTTAATTTCTTTGGTTCTATGTGCTTGAGGTCTCTCCATGTGACAACTCTGTCTTTTGCACTCTCCCACTTAGTCCATTCGCCCTGTTTCCTTTGTCCTACTGCAGTAGCAAAACGCCTAACTTCCTCAAGATGATGATTTTCTTCAGACACAATTTTTCTACTGTTTTCCGTGGATTCTTTGGACTATCAACGCTGTGAATGTAGACCTAGACCAGCTTTTTCGTTTGCCACAGTGCCAATTATTTCTTTCATCCTGAGGGCCGATTCTGCATTCTCAACAGCTATTTTTGCCTTCCATTTCCAACTGGTTATTAAAGAAGGCTGGGCGTTCTTCACCAGTGGGTCACAAGTCATGCAGCATTTGGAAGAGTCGCGCTTTTCCTAATTTACATTCCTCAACAAGTGACAACATTGGAAGTTTTAGTTTTGTTGATGAACTATATAGTGCCACGTTTATTAAGAAGTTAGGTACTGTCAGACATTTTTTTAATGAATTTACTAATTACTTGCTCCATTGTTTCAACTTTTGTTAGTGATACTTCATATATTTTCAAAGGCCATGCTAACTTAGGAATTAATCCAAAATAAACGCACCATGTTTTATCTTTGTTCATGAGGTCACATTTATCAATGGAGCGTAAACCATCTTGTAGCTTTTTTCTTTGGTTCTGCCTACGATGTCGATCAGTAAGTGGTAGGGAGTAGCAGCGACCGAGACTCTTAACGCTTTTTTAGCAGATCGTAGGGATTTTGTTTCCACTGACAGAAAACTTTATTTCTTTGCAGTTTCCTTTCTGCAACGATAAACTTCGGCACTTTGAAGACTTTATTTTCATAGCAGCCCATTTGAAGAGCTCTTGGAGGCGGGTCACCAGTTGTTCTATGTATGATCTGGATTCTGCAATTAGA
This sequence comes from Sepioteuthis lessoniana, assembly GCA_963585895.1. Taxonomy (NCBI): domain Eukaryota; kingdom Metazoa; phylum Mollusca; class Cephalopoda; order Myopsida; family Loliginidae; genus Sepioteuthis; species Sepioteuthis lessoniana. The sequence continues at coordinate 43,402,110 of OY757931.1, forward strand.
GTTACATCCATGAAAGCCTCCATAGATGGACCGGTTATTTGATTGGTGTTGACATCGGCACTACGTAATATCATCTCCATTACCAATACGAAAGGTAGTGGAGAGATAACCCATCATGATGCCAATATTCAACTTTTGCCAGTTAGTTGAATATTTATTTTTAGAAAACCCCACATAGGTACGTTTAAAGTTTTTTAATGTCCTCTGGAATCCAAAAGAACTCCATTGCTTTCTCAAGTAGTTGTTGTCTTACTAAGCCATATGCGTTTTCTAACCAAAGAACGTGGAGTTCGGTTTTATTATTTTCTGCCGTTTTTATTCGATCCCACAACATAGTGGTATGTTCAATACAACCTGGAAAGCCGGGAACTTCAGTCTTTTGGATTGATGTATTGACATACCCGTTGTTTATCACGAATCTCGTCATCCTCTTCGCAATGACACCGAAAAAGATCTTACCTTCTCCTTGAGTAATAAAAATGGTCGAAACTGTACTATTTTTCTCGAGTCTTTTTCTTTTGGTATGTGGATTCCATCTGCTAATCCCCAATTCTCCGCAATAAATTTCTTTGTATAAGCTTCTCGTAAAAGCTTCCAAAGGAGTGTTAATATTTTAGGGTATCTTTCGTAGAGCTTATATGAAATGCCGTTAATCCCCGGTGAGCTCTTAGCTCGAGCTTTTCTGACGAAGTAATTAATTTCGCCAAGTTTCAAAGGTGAATCGTCAAAGTTTTCTGGGGTTGTGGGCAATTGGATTCATTAAGACGCCTCAAAGGAGTGTCGGAGAGTGGGTCGGTATATTTTTCCGAAGGTGTGCTTCTAAGTCCTCTTTCGGTATATTAAGGACCCCGTTTTTCTCTCCCTCAAATAATTTCTTGGTGAATTCAAAGGGTTTTTTTTAAATTGCGCCTAGCTTTTCGTTTCTTTTGTCGACGTTTCCTTGCGTTTTCTACTCTTGCAGAAATCTATAAGTTTATAACTCTGTATTTCCATAGGGAGATTGGAATAGAGGATAAACTCTATTCAAATTCCCATTATATACTGAACATCTTAAAACTATAACCATCTTTTTATAATATATATATATATAGAAAGAAATAAAGAAAGAAAAAAGAAAGAAAGATGGTTTGGTTTGGTTTTTAGGCATATCAACCATTGTAGGTTATTCAATACCAAATCAATTTTTATACGTATAAACATTTCTATTTCAAACAATCCAGTTTATCATAAGTACGCAATTTAAATGACAAAACAGTTCTATTACAAATAATTCAGTATAGCATAAGCACACTGTTTACTTTTATTTGACCCATACTTATAGCCCTATCAGGTGCTACCTCCCCGCCGGGCCAGAGTGGACCTGGGAGATATGGCAATAAATAGGTACTCCGCATTCCCCAAAGTTCCAGAATCACCATCAGATTATTTAGTGTCATACCAGGACACTCGTTGTGGGAGACCTACCCCTCTGCAGTCGACAGTCACAGCCCACTGGGCCAAAGAAAGAAAGAAATATTCTTCTGAGCAGAGATATTCAAATGACTAGATTTAATTGCATGCATACATGCATTTATTTACTTAGATAGATAGGTAGATAGATTGTTACACTTCTTTTAATTTAAATTGTTTTGCCATTTTTCAATTTAGGTCAAAACTGCAATTGCTTTCAAATTAGCTCTATTTATCAGCCGAACAAAATGTACAAGTAAATGTGTTGCTTATTCCTGTATGTGATAAAAATAGGCGTCATCAATAGGTTCTCTTCGCTTGTGCTTTTTGTGTTTGTTTTTGGTTAAACACACACACACACACACACACACACATATATATATATATATATATACGCGTGTGTGTGTGTGTGTGTGTGTTATGAAATATCTATTTCAAATAGATATGGTAGGTAATTTATGAGAGATTGTTTTAGATAAATTAGTTATTTTTAGCACAATATACAACCGAAATGAATGATATATGCATACACACGTATATATTGGCAATGGTGTATTCGATTTCAACTAATCCGTCCTAAGTTGTATAAACAAGTACACACGTCCATGGTCGTTTGTTTTTTTAGGGGTGGGGGTTGTTTTTCTTTTTCTGCAGAAAAAGAAAATTTGGTTCTAAACCAAAGATACCATTTCTAGCAGAACCTTATGCAATAAAGAGGAGATATTGGAAGGTATCATTTATTTCTAAAATCTCATAAAAGTGAACACAAAATTAATTTTCTTTGTCAAACATTCGAGCAATAAAAAAATCATTTAAAAAGTTAGCACACATTTATGAAAATAGATATATATCCTTGGTACTGTTTTGCGTGTGCATTTTCCGACTTGACAAAAAAAAGAAAGAAAAAATCTCTTTAGTTTCTCGGCACCATATCCGAGTTCTTGTCTCTCTCTCTCTCTCTCTCTCTCTCTCTCTCTATCTATCTATCTATATATATATATATATATATATATATATATATATATATATCTAAAGAATCAAAATCCAACACCGTTGTCATGATTTGGGAAATGTTAAGGACAAGAATTGTAACGTTGCCTTACTGACACGGCACTATCTCGAATATCAATAGGTGTCATATTTCTCAAATACAAGACGAACCCATTGTTTCCAATACGAAAATTTATTTTCTGACCGCAGCAGTCATCGAAACACGAGAGAAATATAGAGTAAAAAATATTAGCTGTTACATTGAAACGCTATAACTCTCATTTGTGAGAGACGAACAAACAAAAAACTGACTTCCATTTCTTTACCTCGTTCGTTCCTTCGCTGCCCCTCTCCAGAGGGTCAGAATTTCTGAACCCAACCGACTGTCTCCGACTCTGAACTTTGAACTGCCTTAACTCCCCGTCAAAAATCTCCTGGCCTATATAATGTATTAATTACCTCATAAACTAAAGTTATAAGAACACGTGTGGTTAACTTTCTTGTGTGGTTTCATCACTGAAACTTTCTAGCCATGCCCATCTCTCAATCCTCAGCTGACGAAGTTTTTATTTCAAACATCCTGTCCAGAACCCCAGTTCAAAAAAAAACCTATTTTGACATGACTGACGTGCGTATATGTACACGTTCGCAAGTCCTAAATTTAAAAAAATCCACGTCTACAACCAAGCACTCAATGCCTTCACACAAATTTACCCTCGAATGCAATTTGCACTTCCACCCCAAGATTTTAGCTAACTTAGCATTTATCACCACAAACGAAATAATTAAATAATATAATTAATTTTCAACCTTGGTTATATTGCAGTAATAGGTCACAATGAACCAAGCAAAATTAATGTCAATTGATGAGTCCTGGTGCTATTTCAAGAGTGGGAACAATTATTTGATGGTTGAGTGGTTTTTGAAGGATATAAAATTAATTTGTAATTAAACTGAAAATGTGGTTTTTGAAAGATATGAAATTGATTTCTAATTAAAGTGAAAATGTTTTCTCACGCAATCAGTCTTATTGTTTGATAAACTAATTCTGAAGAAGACCCCTCACACAGAGACAATCGTCGCTGAAAGATAGTTTGCTGTCTCCTATTCGCTTCTTCGTTATAAAATATCGATTACCAAAACCTATAACATAATTTTGCTTGTGTTTCATCTGTTCTTTTCTTCGCCTGTTACACATACTGTCTCGACAGATAAATGGGATATTCTTCTACACCCACTCGACCAAAAAAGGTATTCTTCTACATCTCCTCTCCGTGCCCAAGTGGGATATTCGTCCACCTTCCTTCTCAATCATTGGGAATATTCTTCTGCAAAGAAGTTAAATCTTCAGATCCAACTCGGTATTGTAAGTAGAATTCTTTATTGTTTCGAAATTCAAGCGAAATCTTTGGCTTAACAAGAGAGACGGCTGCAAGTTGTTTGAGAAAGGATGATCAGATACAGAGCAAGGCTCAGACAGGAACAGAGAGAAAAAGTAATAGAGAGAAAGAAGACACCTCCGACAGAGACCTGAGTAAATGAAGAATTGAGGAATATCGAAATTTAACATTTAGATAACGGGAAAGAAATAATATGTAACGGTAGGAACGTCATGTACATTTAAAACATGGTAGACTTAGGCAACAAGAAAAGAGTGACCACATGCATAAGAATGAACGAGCATATCATCTCGATCGGCAGAGAGAAGTGCATAGAGTTAAAATAGGAAATATAAATGCTGAAGAACAGCGTAATTTCAGACAATGGCCCAACAATTAATATAATTAAAGTGGTAGGTCATCCTTTTTTTGCTTAAATAGCTTCCCTTGATTTTTTTTTCGTTCCGTGGAATTTCCTCGGGTCGTGCTGGTATATTATTGTTGTTCTTATGTACAAAGTTCTGGTTAGTCTGGATCACTTGCTTACGGCAAATGTTATTCTTAAGTAATCACCAATCTCAAAACTGTATAGGGTCATGGCTACATCGGAGATGAGACAGAAATCTACGTGTTCAGCGTGACTTGACCGAAAATTGTAATTTCTATGGTTGATATGAATATTTTTCTCCTGTCCTTTCTATCATCTTCCTTTTTTCACTTCTTCTTCTTCTTCTTCTTCTTCTTCTTCTTCTTCTTCTTCTTCTTCTTCTTCTTCTTCTTCTTCTTCTTCTTCTTCCCTGTGCTGTACTAAAATAGAAAATCCCCTCACACATAAATTTATAAATATCTGATAAAATTTCTTAACTATTTCTCAATGACACAGCAAATAATTTACGAGTGAGTTTTTTTTGTGGGGGGAGGGAAGATTGTTTTTTTGTTTTTGTTTATATTGCTCTTTGTTTTTTATTTTTCAGAATTATTTATACATTTTTTAATATGCTATAAAGATAAACCAAAATAAAATCAAAAACGAAAGGTATACACGTGTACACGATGCATATATTTGAAATGCCAGTCCGAATTCATTGCTCATAAGCCATAGATTATCACCCAATAGAGTATCAAATTTTCATTGAGTACCTCACACATGGGGCCATGTGCTTGCCTAAGCAAATACTGACACATAAACATGTTTGGAACTCCAACGTCGAAACGCAAAACTGATTCAAAATTCCGGCACATGGCTGAGATAATTTCATAATTCCAATCAACACCAGATGTCTGAGCCCGAGCAAAAAAAAAAAACAGGATTTTTGGTCCTGATTTTCTAGACAAGAAGCCGCTTCACCTTTAAAAGATAACCGTAGCACAATAAAACAATTATTTGTTCCTTTTTATCTGGCTTTCAAATAACATAGACCAAATATATTATTGTTTTGCTTAGTCGGGCATACAGTAACTCCTGTTCTACGTTGTCACCCATCTAATTACTGAATTGGTTTATCTCATCTTAGCTTTCTATTTCCTACGATTTGCATAACCTGGCTCGCGGGCGTCAGTTTTTTTACAATACCGGACTCGTAAATTACTTGCCATGCCACCTATCTAGATATTGACTCGACTTATCGTTGCTTAACTTCGATAATTGTTCAACTGAACTTCTAAATAGCTCAGCTGCTGTTCCTTCTTTTTGAGCTTTTTGTTGTAATTTACTTAGTTGAACCTAGTTTGGTTAAAGGCCAGAAATTTAGGGTACCCAGTAAGAATCGAAATCACTTACAATGGGCTACATTTATTCAATAAGAATCATCCCCAATCCCTGAACCTGTTTCTTTCTCACTGTAACAGTAGTCGATGATCATATTGATGCTTCTATTTCATTTTAAACTTTTTATTTCTTTGCACCTAGTGAGGATCGAAATCACTGTCAGTGGTCTGCTAGCTTAGCTAGTTAACTACAACACCACAGAAGGTGCTGTTCTTGTGTGGCACAAAGACCTTGAGTTTCTTATAGTACCTACTGTGAATGAATGGATTCCCATTTAAATACTGAATTTAACTTGGTCATCGGATAAAAGCCAGTACTTTCAGCGGGATAGGGATTGCAAGCTAATTGTTACAGTAGTTAGTATAAATATTTCTTCTTCATTTTTTTCTGCTTTTTTTCTTTTTTCTCATTTCGTCATCTTGTTTTTTTTTTCCTTCTTTCTTTTATTTCTTCCTTTCTTTATTCATTTATCTATTTTATCTTTTTCTTTTCTACTTTTTCTTTTGTTCTTTCTTCTTTTCATCCTTCTTTCTCTTCTTTTTCTTTTACTTTTCTTTTTCTCTTCTTCTTCTTCTTCTTCTTCTTCTTCTTCTTCTTTGCATAAGTGTCTGTGTTTTTCTTAACGGCCGATGAGAATTACAAACTATTTATGACAGAATATACAAAGTGATTTAAGAAAATTAATTTTTCAGAATAAGTGAGACATTTTTGGAATTTTATATAAAGTCCAAACTTATACACATATTTGGTGTGCCAGCCCTAGAGCATTTGTTATAGTGTACTCGAATTCCATCGAATGTCTCACACGTGGGGTCATGAGCTATTGAAGCTCGACTTAACATATACCGAGTCACACCCATGCTTGAGGCACAAGGCATCGAGCAATAATACACAGTTTCAAAGGTTATTACAACGAGTCTTCGTTTAATTTACAAAACACAACCTAATTAAGCACAAGACCAGGAGTACCGGGCACCCACAGAGGAATTAACTTACTATAAGTGGTTCGGTAGCTTTGCTCGCTAACCATTACACCACATAAGCCATCCTCTCATTTACTAAGCTTGTTTTAGTTTGGTAAACAGGTCTTAAGATGCTGTTAACAAATGGCCATTTATCTAAGAAGGCTAATCGTTGCTTAACTTCGGAATTCACATTAGTCATAATTTACTAAGTTTCCTTAGACTGACACTCGTCTTAGATTGTTTCCTCTACTTGCTGTTTGTAAGAGGTCACTAACCAAAGTAATGACCAGGCTCATGATTGCTAAAATTCAATGATATAGTGAGAACCAGTGCTTTTGATGTAACCGAATTGTAGGTCTTTATAAATTTCTTTATTTACTCAGCTTAGTGTAGTTAGGCACAAAGCGAGAAGTATGGGGTACCAAGCGAGAATCGAATTGATTTGCAAGGATTTGATATACTTACCTACTAACAATTATACTATGTGTGGCAAACAATGTCAATGTTGTGGTGACGTCAAAAATGCAGTCATTTATAGAATTTTAGTTCTTCCTAGAATCCCTTTGCTCAAACCATCAAAGAGAGTGGATGTTAAAGTATGAATTACTATTTCCCAGTCGACTGGGGCTGTAGAATACACCGACTACACCTCTGCAGAGAAGAACCCACCCCCGCAACGACTGTCCTGATATATGACATGTGAGGTTCCAGTGATGCTGGAGCTTTGGGAATGCAGAGCACCCGTTCATTGCCATTGCTCCCAGGTTCACTCTGGCCCGAAATGGTAGCACCTGATAGGACCCAGTCTATGGGTTAAATAGAATTAAACTGCATACTTATGCTAAACTGAATTGTTTGAATTAGAACTATTTGACTAAACTGAATAGCTTGAAATAGAAATATTTTTGACAATTAAACTGTGTACTCATGGTAAACTGAATTGTTTGAAATAGAACTGATTATTTGTATAAAAATGGATTTGGCGTTAAATAACCTACAAAGGTTGATATGCCATAAAACCCAAATAACCAACCAGCTATAAATAATTATCTCTGCAGAAGTTTCGGAACTTTTTGGTAGCACCAAGAAATCAAATACTGGATTTTTCTTTTTTCACATTCAATCATTTGTTTATTTAATTTCTTAGATAAGGTGTTATAAACACTGTAATATAGACTATTTGGACGAATGTTCTCGGCAAAATACAAGACATTCGAAGAAAACCGATGGTGACAACTGTGGCAGTTATTATCGTGCCTGGCCTGCAATATCTTGCCGGCTGGCCAATGTCTTCACTTCTCTCCACGTTGTGATTGTTTCCAAAAAGAGATATTTTCCTGGAAAAAAGAAGCTCCCTTACCTTACCATAGATTATACATATGACGATGGCTCGAGAAGAGATCGGTAAAAACCTTGTTTTAACATTAAGAACCTGAAGAGGTTCATTTGTCTGAATTAATTTTGGAATATTAATGACCCTTGTCAAAATTATAAATCACAGCTTTTTGTTTTTGTTTGTCGTAATTTCTATCAGTGGTCCAACTGGAAATTTTCATCACGACAGCTATAGCAAAGCCGGACCAAATCCAACCGGTTTCACGTGCATACACTCAAGACAAATTTTCATAAAATATTTTCCAATTATTCAAAAACCAAGCCACTTGACTCACGGAAAGGCCAACCTGAATCACTCGGGCACCGAATATAAAAGCTGATGTCACCCATCTGACAGAAATGGAGCGACGAGTCGCCAGTAGGCTCACTTCACAGGTGGATTTTCCATGAGGTTCCTCTAAACTACAACCCTGCTACGAGACATTCTTAACGACCATGAACTAGAATAAAAGCTTTCTTTCATTTTCTTTCAATCATATTTTGTCTTCATTGTTGTGTTACTTCTTACTCGTTTCAGGTTACCCCAAGTTATGATACCCCTAGGTGACTGTAGTAAAAGGCCTATACTCACTTGTCAGTTTTATATTTCACGCTTCATGTTTTCTTTTACATTTACATTTATATTACCTGTAGCTGCTGGCTCACACCCGACGATACAGAGAATATATCTATATCAATATATATATATATATATATATATATATATATATATATATATATATATATATATATTGGTGTCGTAGCATATCCAAATCAAAGTGTCTTTAATTGGGCTTATATATATGTAAGTGTGTGTGTGTGTGTGTGAGAGAGAGAGGTGGGGGAGAGGGAGAGAGAGTATAAGACTAATCAAAGACACTCTAATCAGCAAACAATTTTTATTCGAGTACAGAATATACTACTCCACCAAGACATTTTACATCGCTTTTCATACTTCCTTGAAAAAAAAATTAAACTTTAAAAAAAACTTTTTACTACAAAATTTTTTTACTTCTGACGATGACCTAAGATCGAAACTATTTGAAAAAAATTAGTTAAAAAACAATATAAAAGTAATATTCCTATTTGTCTTATCACTTTTGTTTTTCTTTATATATATATATATATATATATATATATATATATATATATATATATATATATATATTGCTAAACTAAAGTTAAAAACAAAAATCAATGGCAAAATAAAACCATATTTTAAAGAATGTGGCTCGGAAGGATGCAGCCCAATGCTATTGCCATTTAGATAAGTTCTGCCCTGGGACTCAAGCGTCCTTTACTTTTTCTCGTATCTCGAAATCTCGCCTCTATCATTCTTGAATGGATTCAAGTACACCAGTTATTATGAGCATGACCTTAATGTCTATCGGTTTCTACAGTTGTTAGCCAAAGTTCTGAATGTTTGATTGAATCTACATGTTATATAATTTTGTTGTTATTTTTGTGGGTTTCGCTGTTTATATCACTACTACTACCTAAGCTTCGTGAATTAGCCGAATTTTTTAAAGACTTCCACCCGTCATTATGCTCAATCTCTCAACCTAAATTCACACTGCCCAATTGTCGTGCGTTCAACTTTTCGTTTGCAGATATCGGCCTGAGTACACTGATAACTGTTGACATTTTATACTGTCTTGCACGGATCAGTTGAGTTGAGCCATTGGTCAAAGTGATTCGTGTTTCTTTGTTTGAATACATTTAATCTTTTTGTTTACGAATCGAGGATTAACAATCACGTGAGCTTTAATCCATATCAAGTGACCTTGCTGTTCAAAGCAACTGACACTTCTTCATCTTCTTCTTCGTCGCTGTCTTATCATTATTATTATTATCATTATTATTATTATAAGAAAATTAAAATCAAAATTATTACTACTACTACTACTAATAATAATAATAATGATAATAATAATAAGAAGAAGAAGAAGAAGAAGAAGAAGAAGAAGATAAAAAGAAGATATTATTATTATTATTATTATTATTATTATTATTATTATTATATGATTTTTTATTGGCTTTGAAGATAGGTAAATAGTTGGTTCCAGGAAGAATCTGAATCAAAGTTTTCTAATTAAATAAACCCTGATATCTACGAAGTTTTCTAATTAAATAAACCCTGATATCTGATATATATTAACTGGCACAAGGTTTTTAATAGAGGGCATATGGGTGTTTGCTGCCATTTTTCTCCATAATGAGGTTCAAAAGTATATATGTATTTGGATATATCAGGGAATTTAGTCAACTTGGTCAAGAGTAACACGCATTGCTTACGAATCACCTATCTAATCATTAAACAAGTAAACCGTTGCTTAACTTCGTTGATCTAACCAGAACTGATATTTTGTGTCGGACATAGAATCCTTACTCTTCCTATTGTAGCTAAATGGTCACCCATCTAATTACGGGGTGAGAACAACGTTGCTTAACTTTATTGACCAAACCAGAAACGATTTATTATGCTCGACTTAAAATCCTTACTCTACCTGTTGATCCATAATGGCCACCCATCTAATAACTGAATAAGCTTTTCGTTGCTTGACTTTGTTTGTCTAACAATGACCGGTGTTTTATACGTGATTTAGCTGCCTCCTGCAGGATTTGAACTCGAAACACTGATTCCATTTCCTTTGAGGATAACCGTTACGCTAAGTCCACCTGCTTAGTGATTATTAAGTAACTGCTGGAACATTAAAACCCTAAACATACTAAGCAAGAGCATAAACACCGGTCCTAGCCAGGTTACTGATGTTAAGCAACGATAACCCTGTTCAGCATTTAGATGAGTAACCGCCATGGAAAACTTAATAAAAAAAATAACCGCTATCGACAGCTTAATAAAAAAAACAACGAAGAGAAATTTGCATCTATATCCATTTTGATCGCCGATAAGACGTCCTTTAAGAGAAGATTTAATCCGAGATTATTGTTTATTTGTATATACCTCTTTAAAACCTATCTTACGGGCAGGATTTTGCATTATATAAACTAAACATATATTCATCCGTCCTAATTTTTATTGCAGTAATAAGCACCGAACTTTATTTTGTGATGATATATAAGATAATAAACATTCTCCAGAGATTAATGCTTATGGCCTTCTGGTGCTTACTGCTAATGAGCTCTAGTTTTTCCCTAGTTTTAGGATCTCCATCTCAAGCAATTTTTCTTCATGGTGCATCTGAGAGCAATTTGAGAGTTACTCAGCTGATCCCATCTCTTTTCTAAGTAACAAATGCTAGGTTTTACAGGGTTATATAGTACCAAGGATAATCTATATAGTCATGGTTAGTGGCTAAAACATGGCCAACACACCGGATTTAAAGTTAGTAAATTGAACTGTTTTTGTTTGGCCTTATAAGTTAAGAAATGTCAATAAAGAGTTAATATTTAAGCTCTTTTCCCGCCTGGTGGTCATTGTTTGGACCACAAACCTTGTTTTAAGTCTATTTTCCAGTAACTGAAGAGGGAAAAGGGTAAAATGTTATATTTTGACCCTCGCCCCGGCCCAAAAATGCTATTCCAAGGTGATACACCGGAAGGAAGTGACACATTCCAATGGCCAGTAATCGAAAGAGATCGCGTGGGTGGATTAAAGCTTATGATATGGGACAAGGTGAAGGTCCCATTGTGCCACTACAGTGATGCCCCGGAAGAGCGTAACCTCTGAACTGCATGACAGTTATTTCCGCTTGATGACGATTAAACATTTGATTTCAAAGATCCAGTGAGCGATCGTGTGGGCGTTGAATTATTATATAATTGAGTTGAGTTGGGTCCCAGAGCAGTTGCCAGCAGACTTCCAGACAGCTAGAGACCGGATGTGGTAGGGAAAGCCCCACCCGACCGAGGTTGCCCTCGGAAAGCCCCGATGGAGTTGACCCCAACATCAGGAGAACAAGAAAGATACAACGTGACGGTCATAACAGTGAGGTCAAAATATGAAGTTTACGTTCGGTCTCCAGCACCCTCTCATATGCAAACCTTGAACAACCCTTTCGAACCCTTGCAATAAAGTGAGAGGTAAAATATTGTTAAAGAAGTCCTTCTTGCGTCGTTTATTACTGCGTCTGTTATCATTTCGTCGGTATGTAATCCAGCATATATATGTATATATGTATACAACAAAAAGTTTGGTTTCTGTCTTGGAATTTTTCAGTTAGATATCTGCTTTATATGATTAAACAAAAAGATGAAGATTCAGTTAAGCTAACCCGACTTCCTGCAGCCCAGTCAGCTGGGGCTTTAGAATGTACCGACAGCATCTCTGCAGAGGAGTAAACCCCACCACCAACGAGTGTCCTAGATATGACATTAAGTGATCTGATGGTAAGGCTACAGCCTTAGAGATTTGGGAAGTGTTGAGTACCCCTTTATTCCATTCTTCACAAGTCCACTTTGACCCGGATTGATAAAAACCTGATAAGCTCCTATCTGTGGATAAAACTGTTTGACATTTAAACTGTGTGCAAACAAGTGATTTGGGTTAAATTGAATTGAATTGAACTCTTTGACTATTTAACTGTGTGTAAACAAATGACCGTCTTACTGAATTGATACTGATACATAGCAATAATAGGAACCATTAAACTGAGTGCAAATCAATGAATTGTGTTCAATAGAATAATTAGTGTTAATAGAAATACTAGTGAAAACTTCACTGTCTGCAAACAAGATTAAAATTGAATAGAATTATTTGATCAAGATAGCAATAATTGAAACCATTTAACTGTGCAGAAACAATAGCAATGCTTGTATGCAAACAAATTAATTCGAACTCATTTACAAATCAAATTACCTGAAAACTATTTACTTACAAATCATATGTGTATATCCAGGTAAATGTATGCAAATAAATGATTCAAGTCAAATAGTTACTATAACATAGCAATACTTGAAATCATTAAACTGTGTGAAAAAAAATGATCTCAGGCTCGTTTAAAAAAGTTATCAACAAAATGTGTTAACAAATCGTATATTTAATATATATGTATAAAGAGGGTTTGGCATTAAATAAACTACAATAGTTTATATGTTATAAAATTCAAATGAACCAAACCAAACCGAGTCCCTGTTTAGGTAATATTTGTATAAAAAACTGAAGCCTTTGTTAAAGAATTTTTAGGAACTGATACATGAAAACCATTCTAGATTAGTAACCAAAAAATAATCATTAAAAATCGGGGATCATAGCTCTAAACTCCCTTGGTTTGGTTTGGTTCGTTTATTTAATGGCAAGTTTAATGCCAAAATCATTCTTGTTGGAGAACAGTAGTGGTACTATTTAGTCCATAGCTATATAATAGTAATCATTTGTTTGTACACAATTATATCCAATACTAATAATTATCAGACGTATCCATTTGACCCACAGATGGAACCATAACTGGTACTTCCGTTCTGGGTTGGACGCCTCGGGTGATGTAATGTTCAGTTAGAATAACAAAACGTCACGAGTTGGGTGCCCTATTCATACCTTTGTGCCCCATCTAAGCAAAATCGTTAGTATATAACTGCTTCCGCGGTGAGAGTAGATCTGGGAGTTATGTCAACGAAGAGATGATTCAAAACATCTTAGGGCTCCAGAACCCGAACCTCAACAACGGATGTAGTTTGATTTCATATTCCGGACTCTAGCTATAGATTAAATTGTACCACTGCTCTTTGGCATTAAATAACCCACGATGGTTGATATGCCATTAAACTAAGAAACCAAACCGTATTCAAGACACCCATTTTTATGGTGATCTTACCTCTCTGCAAGAGCCGCAGATGATATATTCAAGCCTCTCCAGCAGGGCTGGTAAGTAAGGTCTGTTCGTAAATGAATATGTAAGGAACGAAGGGCCACATACACAACCGAAAAAAAAGATGCCTCGTTTTTATGTACCAGTATTCGTCGCATCTTTCTCCATCATGAAATAGAGGGATTTGAAATAACTGCACCCGGCCAGAAATATTGGTCGCCCTGAAAAAATCAAAATTACTGTCAATGTTCCACAAACCAAACTCGCTAAACATTACATTACATTATTTTGGGACAAGTGAAAAGTTTATTGGCATTCGAATTTCATTAAGAGGAGTAAAAATAATCAAATAATCATAGTCAAATCTTGTTTAAAAGTTTTCAGAAATAATTCTAAGAGTATGGGAGTTGGATTGTTCTGCTTCTCTCACGCTGTCGAAAACCTGATGAAGTTAATAATCTGAAGAAGTTAATTATTCATCAGTTTTTGTATTATTTCAATTCATGAGAACCGCTAACTTGACATTTATTGGTTAGGCTGGGTTTCTTTCTTTAATGGCATATCAACCTTCGCGGGTTATTTAATGCCAAATGTATCCTTATATAAAAACAGTGATGATACTATTTAATCGATAGCTGGAGGATTAAAGGGTTTATACTTTTCCAAAAGGCATTAGTCCGAAAGTGAATGCAATGGCACAAGTGAAATTCAAACTCACTTAATACAATATCCCAGTTCAACACTTTGGCCACTACTCTCATAGACACAGCTAAGAAAGACTTTATAAATTCAGACAAGGTAAAAAGAACGCTGAAGAAAAAAACGAAAGTTACTCAACTGAGAAAATATTTTATTACTACCGAAGATTTATAGTGTTTAATGTTTCAATAAACCAGTTAGCTGAGCTTACAGCGTCTGCAGCCTGGCATATTATAGACATCAAATGCAAAGAGGAACACAGGAACTAGAACTAAAATGCCATGCTACCAGTTATAGCTGGACATTTTTCTGGTCATCTGTATGGGAAAACTCCGTCAATGCCGCCATGGGAGGAGCAGCAATATTTCTCCATCCTCGTACCATGAAATTGCTTAATAGCATAGAGAAAATATAATCAAGAATGATGTGTGCTAAATTTAGTATTTAACCCTGCACAACAATCTTCTCTTGCTGCAGTCCTACCAATGCTAGTGATGAAACAGACATCACCACCTCTTCAAGGAACTATCTTCTCTTTTCCGATGTATTCCTAAACACAACGTTCTGATAATCGTTTGAAATTAGAATTCTTAAATTGCAAAGACGAAAGTAATAATTTCTGCATACTACACTCGCCAAACTAAAACGGGGATTATCTAGCAGAGTTTTCTCCAGAGAATAGGCTTGCTTGCTTAAACATTAAATTACAAAAGAGGAAGGAAATTCTATGGAGTTACACCCACCCAAATAAGTCTAAAGCATAGTTAGATGATATATTTATAAATAAGAAATGGATAAATAACCCTTTGAACTATGACTCCTACTACTCTTTTGAAGTAATATCGTCCGATCACAAAATCACCAGAATTTACCTTGAACTGAGAGACAAACAGGTAAACTTTCACGATATGACTGTTCCTCACTAATCAATTGTGATATAAGAAATCAATATACGGTAACTGTTAGAAACAGGTGGAATACTCTTCAGGAAACATCTGAAAGACATACTCCGAATGACGAATATGAAAAAAAAAATTGCAAAATCTCTTGAAGCAACACTATTGTTTGTAAACTTGTTCCAAGTATTTGATTCTACACACAGAGGAAAAACAGAGCAAATGCTCTTATCATATGTCCTCCCCGAAGAAACTATTACCACTATAATGAAACCAATAGTACGATGACCCAATGGTGAAAAAGACTTCTTAACATCTGACTGGAATGTCGAAAGGATATACACGAGCCTCATAGAGGTTTATAATCTGCCTAGACTACTTTCTAAGAACTTTAATAGATCTAATAAAAGAAAATACTTTCACATTAAAAAAGACATGAAGCATAGAAATAATGAAAAAAGACAAGAAGCAGAGAAATAATGAAAGGTGCAAACTACGCAGATGATTTAACACTTCTCGCAAATAGACTTGCTAAAGCTGAATTCCTGCATTTCTTTCCGGGACCAACCAAATAAAGCAGAATTCATGTAATTTAAACTAGAAAGAGCCATCTCTACTTTAACGGGTAAGCCTCTAAAATTAGTAGACCAGTTTACATACCTCAGTAACAATATCGCATCTACTGAAAGCGATATCAACACACGTATAGGAAAGGAATGAAGACCTATTTACAGGTTATCGATCTTATAGAAATTTGATCTCTCTAATAAGATAAAACAGGATTTCTTCCAAGCTGTGATTGTGTCAATACTACTGTATGAATACACCAGCTGCACCCTAGCGAAACTCACAGAGGAAAAGCAATGTGGAAACTACACAAGAATGCTAAGTGATATTTGAATAAGTCTTGGAAGAAACACCTCTCAAAACAGCAGCTATACAGCCACTTACCTCCTATCTCCCAAACCCTCCAAGTAAGACGAACAAGACATGCTGGGCTCTGCTAATGAAGTAAAGACGAGCTCATAAGTGATTTTCTAGTACGGACTTTTACTCATGGATGCGCCAGCGTTGGTCGAACTGCAAGGACTTATATCAGCTCTGTGCAGACACTGGATACTGTCTAAAAGACAGACCAGGAAAATGGACGATAAGGAAGGGTGTTGAGAGAGAGTTAGAGAACTCCATGCTATCACCACGACTTAATAATGTTGATAATGACCGAAAATTTGAAACCGAGACCTTGGAGTTATTGAAAAAAAATGGACGTGTTTGTTTAATGAGCCAAGCCTTATTTTTTGTGCTTGAACATGAGCAGTGTAGCTTACATGGTGTATGAAAGTTATCTACCAACCTTAAAGTGTAAATTTATTCGTGTAAGTATTCCCAGTGATGAACAATGAATGAAATTTGAATCTTTTCCCTTCTATTAAATTCGTCAAATAAACTGAGCTGACAAGTGAAACAATCCAAGGAGTTATAACAAACAAACAAATACGGGTAGAGACAAGGGAAATTTATCCATTTCACGCAGTGAACGTAGCTCATACAATAAATTGACCGAATTTTAAATCGGCAAACGTCCAACAGCAGCCTTGACAAGTGATTGGAAAAAAGAACACATGGTCAGAATTTTTTTAAAAAAGTACTTTTATCCGTTAATTGCAAAATACGCCTTTCTTTTTTATATTAAGAACGTATAAAAGTTTCCAGTGCTCTTTTTTTAATTTAAGTCAATTGAAATCTGACCGATTGCTAATTTATTTTGTTTCGTTTTTTTTTTTTTTGTTTGGTTTGGTCTCTTTGTTTAAAGGCATATCAACGTGCATGGGTTATTCTATGTCAAAGCTATCCAAGTAGAAGAATAGCATCCTTGTAGAAGAACAGCTGTGATACAATTTAAGATGTAGCTGGAGGGTAAGTAAGGGGTTCATAGATTTTTAGGGATTGTAAAAATAAAAAAGACAATAAAAAAAATAAATAAACGCCAAAGTAACAGTTTTCCAAAGGGTCTCAGACAGCGCATACCAAACAAGAGGAGTTTCCTGTTGCCAAAGAGTAACTTTTCCTCATAAGCTTTAACCACTTCAGCTGAGATGGACGCATCTTTTTCTCTCTGCTGCCAGTAGAAAACTCACTACCCGCTGGGTCCCAAACTTAGCAGCGCATTGTAACTCCAGCTAGTTGCACCCTCTGCTGAACCAATCCACTGGACGCAGAGACATGTAATAGACCCTCAAATTTGCAATTTGCCAAGAACGATTCCACGATATTCTTCAAGCGCGCTGTCAGGAAGAGCACGACTATTTCTACAGGGCCAGGAAAACATATACATCACAGAATAGTCGTAGACCCCCCCCCCGGAAATAAATTTTGAGTCTAGATGTATCCCTGACTTTTTCCTTCCGTCCTTAATTCCCTTGCATCTTCAAATATGAAGATAACAATTGAATGGGGTAAGAAAAAAAAAGGGATCGGAAACAAACCTCAAAATCTACCAACACTTAACCGCCTACCGATATCCCTTTCCTATACCTCATATCTTTCCTACGAGTAATAGTCCGAAAGTGAACATAGTTCAAATCGTGGACGAAGCTATTAGCATTTCACATTGCGCAAATAAACATAGAAAAAGTATGAATTGAACTACTCTCCCTAGAGCCATGGGCAAAGAGTTACGCAGCAGGTCAAGGAAGGAAAACCCTTAATTCAAACCTGTTTAAGGTCTCTTAAAGATTGGCCTTGTGTCGCATCCTGCTTGTGTAGAGGTGTAATTAAAAAAACAAATAAAGAAAGAAAATAAATTAAAAACAGAAGCAGCTTTTCGGGCCTTGCAAACCCACTGGATAACACGCGTATTTTGAAGCCTCCCAAAGCCAACAGTCTATATTGTTTAAAATAATAGTTCATGCGCTTAATAAAGCAACATTCCTCAGGAGAAAGCCATACCGTTATAAGATGATGAGGATTCTTAAGGTTTGTATTTAAGGTCAGTGCCAGGGTCGTTTCAGTGCCTGGAAATTAACATAATTTTCAAAACGATAACAAATCAGGGTTTGTTGCAGAAAATATCATGTGATCACATAAAGTGAAGTCTATTTCGTATTTTCTTAGAAATTTTATATTGAAATATAAATGCAGTTATATCATCAGATAGAGTAATTCTAACTACTTGACTGAATTTTCAAGTATTGCTAATCTTTGGATATGCAATAAATTTTTTTAAAAAAGACTTTAAATGATGCATTTTTATCATTTGTTTCGCCTAATTTCGCCAAAAACTTAACAGAGGTTTGGTTTGGTTTGATTCGGTTAATCTGCTTAACGGCGCATCAACTTGTCATGCCGAAATTTAATTCATTCCTAAATATTTGATTAAAATCAAAACTATATTTTCAATGTCTCATTGTATTTTTGAATTGGATTTTTTATCTACAATTATTCGTTCTCACATAGCTATAAGATATCAATTCCTATCTCACACTAATAATTTGGAAGTAATTATAAGTTTTCATGTAAACAATAATAATGATCTTGAGTAAACAATTATAGCTTATTTATAATTATTCGTTTACACACAAGAATACTTCAAATCCAAAATCTATTTAACACAAATAATTTGCACAGAGTTGTAGGGTTTCAAGTATTTCTATCTAATTTATACACAATTATATGATTTAAAATAACTATTCCTTTTTAATAACGAAGATTTTGTACTTAGTTATATTGTTTCAAGTAGTCCTATTCAATAAAAATAACTCCCCTAACGAGAGTGCTCGATATGACACTAAACAATCTGATGGTGAGGTTCCAGCAGTGCTGGAGCTTTGAGGAATGCGGAGTACCCCTTCATCGCTCCCAGGTCCACTCTGGCCCTGGAGTGGTAGCACCTGATAGGCCCCTATCTATGGGTTAAATAGAACTAACAGCATACTTATGCTAAAATGAATTGAGTAAACTGAATAGCTTGAAATAGAAATGTTTTTGACAATTAAACCGTACTTACACTTAAACTGCGTGCTTATACTTAACTGAATTATTTCAAATAGAACTGTTTTTCGACATTAAAACTGTATTTACACTTAACTGAATTATTACATATAACTGCTTGAATAGTTAGAAATGGAAATGTTTTTGACAATTAAACTGTGTACTTATGCTAAACTGAACTGTTTTCAATAGAACAGATTATTTACATAAAAATGGATTTGGCGTTAAATAACCTACAAAGGTTGATATGCCATAAAACCAGACAAACCAAACCAAAATAATAAAAATAAGATACAAGCAATTATAGGAGTTCAAATAACTAATTATAATAATCCTTAATAAAAACATCAGTTTTGTGTAACTATTTTTGATACAAATTATTTTCATAGAGTTAAATGATTTCATGTATTCTTATCTAACATTAATAATTCTATTAAATAATCATCGTTATTTATTAGCATAGAGTTGTATGGTATCAAGTATTTCTATCCAATATTAATAATAATTTTCGAACATACCGACATAATCCATAGATGGTACCCTAACAGGTACTACCAATCCGGGTCAGAATCGATCCAGAAGAAATAGCAGCTGGAACCTTACCGCTAGATGCAGTTTTGTGTCAAACATAGGACACACCATTTTGCGGGGTTCTTACCCCTTTGCAAAGGGAAACAATCGGGATATTCTAAGCCTGACTAACAATGCACAAATGAATCAGAGATGTTAGAGAAAATTGCACTTGTTGATTATGATCTGCTAGCCTTCCTCGTGAAAAGTTAATATCACGTTAGGTAACTAAGAATGATGGACTGCTTCAGACATCTACAAAAGACTCAGAAATGTATGGTGAAGCGACAATTGATGATAGAAACGTGCGATGAAAGTTGAAAAGTTATAAACAAGGCAACAGCCGGGATTACAAAGCATACTGTGGAAAGCCATCACCAGCATTCAAAAGATGCTGGATTTTATATGTGGGCTCAAAAGTAACACAAATGCATGGTATCAGCTGGAGGCCATCTCGTCAGCAAAGAGATTTTATCTGTATGTAGTTGCAGATGTTGTAAATAAAGGAGTTATTATCTGACTGACATTACTTTCGGAACAAGTCGTGCACACACACATACACACACACACATGCGCTCCCCCATGGGGGTTGAGCACTCTGGCGAAGGAATTGTCGGCCTCCCCTAACGTAATGCAAAGCTCTTCGTAAGAATTGAGCACTCTGGTAGTCGACAGGGTATAAAAAAATGTAAACAAAGGCTGCTGAAGCTGTTGCTAAAAATAAAACACCTTAAAATTTTTTTAATTTTTTTTAGCTAAAAAAAGCTAAAATTCCTTTAGCTAACGTAGTCCGCTTGTAGCCGTGTGGTCTGAAACCTTAATCTATCGTAAAGTTAGACGGGTTTCGATCCCGGCTTCGAGCGTCCTGCGGGTCTAGCCACACTGTAGAGTTCTGATAGAACGAAACAGTCTGTCTGTGGATGACAATATATGTGTGTGTGTGTGCTCTCAGATTTATAGTATTTACATCAATAGAAACAGCAATTTCTTCTAAATAAAAAATTCATTTTCCTTTAAACCAAAGATGCCAAATTTTATTATTTATAGTGGAACAAAACCAGGACGACCAGCTAAAACCTATATACAACATCTCTGTGCTGATACAGGATGTAGCCTTGAAGACCTACCGGGAAGATAGAGAAGGGTTGCGGGAAAGGTTCAGGGAGATCCGCGCGGATGATGATGATAGTGGAACATTATATAATCAAAACTGACATTATTAGGTATCCTTTATTATAAAATTCTTCAATATTAAAACTTTATAACCAAAAGTGCAAATAAGTAGAACTTCAAAAATAAGTACATTTTATATATATATTAAAGGTATTGCATTGAATGGCAAACAGAAAATGAAGTGAGTAAAAGGAAGAGCACCTCGCGAGTAAAAGCTAAAAGCTGCAAGCCAAGAAAATCACAGATAAACCTATCATAAAAATTAATAGCCAAACAGACATTAAACTAGGAGAGTTTACTCAAGAAGAACTCAGCGAGGTACTGACAAAAATTAAAAGCAGAAAAGCTGCAAGCTTCGATGAAAACCCACCAGAAGTATGGGAGACAAGGAATTTTGATGACGTACTTCTTCGAATTTGCAATGCCGTAAAATAATATCAGCTTCAAAGGCATACAATACAATATCAGCTTAAGATGCATACTATACAAAATCACTTTCATATCTGTGCTGTTCAATATCAGTTTCATATGCATACAAAAATAACAGGTTCAGTAGCATGCTATAAAATATCAGCCTCATATGAATACTATGTACCAGCTAGATATGCATGCTGAACAATATCTGATTCATATGTATACTATTCAATATCAGTTTCATAGATATACTGAACATTAGTTTCATATGAATAATAAGGAACATCAGCACGTAGTTAAAGGTTATCAGCTTCATATGCATGCTAAACAACATCAGCATAAGATGCATTCAACACAATATCAGCTTCATGTCTATGCTGTACAATATCTGCTTCATATGCATACTAAAAATATCTGCTTCATATGCATAAAATACAATACCATCATAGGTATTCTAAACAGCATTGGCTTTCTATCAATATGAACCAATATCAATTTCAAAGCTAAGCACAATCAGGTTCGGTTGGATACAACATTTTATCAGCTTTACAATATACAATATCAGCTTTAAAGGCACAGTAAACAACATCAGCTTCGTGTCCTGGATATAACACTAAACCATTCGATGGTGACGCTCCAGTTCTGGAGCCCTAGGAAGTATGAAATACCTCTTTATTACCATTACAACCAGATCCACTCTAAACCGGAATGGTAGTATCTGTTAGGGTTCAATCTATAGATCAAACAGAACTGTTTAACTATTTACCTTTTGCAAATAAATGACTGATGTTAAATTGATTAATTAGTGTGGAATGACGATGCTTCAGACCATTTATATTTGTGCAAATATAATTGTTAGAGTTAGAAAGCAATAATTGAAGCAATTAAACTGTGTGCGTACAAATAATCAATACGAAATTATTCGTTTTTGATAAGAATGCTTGGAGCCGTTTAAATGTGCGTAAAAATTGAATTATTGGTATTAGATAGCAATACTTGCAACCGTTTGACTGCATTTGAATAAATTAATAATGTTGAATAGAATTATTAGTGTTAAATAGTAACACTTGAAACAATTAAACTGCGTGAAAACGACTGATTGATATTAAATTTGAATGATTTGTGTTAAATAGAAATATTTGAAACCATTTAACTGTGTCAAAACAACTGAGTGCAGGCTCGTTTAAAAAGTTATCTACAAACTGTTGGTTCACAATCGATATATATATATATATATATATATATGTGTGTGTGTGTGTGTGTGTGTGTGTGTGTGTGTGTGTGTAAACAGAATTTGGCATTAAATAACCTATAAATTTAATATGCCATAAAACCTAACCAACCAACATCCGCTTCATTTAAGTGCCAAGCAATAAGTTTCGTTGTTGACAATATCAGCTTCATATGCATAATACACCAAACCAACTTCAGATGCATAGTATACAAATTCATTTTATATTCATTCAATATAATACCAGCTTTAAAGCTCAACAATACCTGCTTTATATGCATTCTAAACAACATCAGCTTCAGATGCATTCTGAAAAATGTCAGGTTCAGTTGCATACCCTACAATATCAGCTACATAAGCATACTATACAATATCAGCTTCATACACATGTTAAACAACATCAACTTCAAATGCATAGCAAAGATAATCAGTTTCATAGCATACTATACAATATCAGCTTCATAGCTCAACAATATCAAATTCAGATGCATGGTAAACGATATCAGCTTCATATGCATGCTAAAAAATCAGGTTCTGTTGCATGCTAAATAAACTTCATAGATAAACAATATCAACTATATATGGCTGCTAAACAATATCAGCTTCATAGCTAATTAATATCAGCTTTATATGCTAGCTAATATCAAAATGACAAATATTCAGTCGACCCGTTTTTCTACAGAACCATGCCAATTATAATCCAATCGATTAGACAGTAAGCAACTAGTACTAGTAGTAGAAGTAGTCGTAGTGGCTAACTTTCGCCCGCAGTATATGAATGCCCACATTTTTGGATGTGAACCACCAAATTGCCTGCCCGGGTGGTTTATTGACACAAGTGGTTTCTTTATAGGGGCAAAAACTTGCGTAGGATCAGCCACACTTTTTGGATGAGTAGATAGAAGAATGATGCCCCACAATGTCTCAAATTCTACGGACAACATTCCTCGGATTTGAAATTCTGAGTTCTTCCTTGATTACGAAGCAAGACTAAAGAACCCAGTTTGTCCGACTATTGGCCTTTAACTGTGAGGAGAAGAGACAGATTCATGTCATTTCTCAAGAGCATGAGTATGAAATAAAACGTACACCCTTGTCTAGGATTTGAACTTGGTTTGTCAAGACCATTTCCAACGACAATTACGTCATTCGTGCTTCCATATGATAAGAGTAACAAAACAGAAACTAAAAATAAATGGTTTCGGCAAATTTAGTCAGCTTGTAAGTTAGCTTAGTTTCGTACAAGGCCAGACGTATGGGGCACTCAGTGAGAATCGAATTGACTAGTAATGGTCTGCCAGACAAGCCTGTAATTATTACTAAACTGAAATTATAACCGTATTTTCTTATGTACCATTGCATTTTATTTAATCGCAGATTTTTTATAATTATTTGCTTGCACGCAGTTACATGGTTTTTAAGTATTCCTGTCTAATACAAATATTTTTTAAGCATAAATATTTGATTTGTAGATCATACTCCAACAGGTACTACCTTTTCGAGTCAGAATGGATCTGAGGGGTTTACCATCATAAGTAGTTTGCTGTCATATACAGGACACTTGACTGTATACTACAGTATACTAGAAGGTATAACCACTTCGAGCAAAGGGGAGATAAAGAGCTGATCCTATGCTCCCGGACTTCAAAACTGGAGCCTCAAAACCAGATGCAGTTTAGTGCCCCACCCAGGATATTTCTTAGAGTTTTTTTCTCTTTCTTTCAAGAGAATGCAGTCGGCTTATTCGAAACCTCATCGACAGGAGTAAATAGTAATTGAACAAACGTTCTAATTACTACGCAATAATAAAGCATCCATATTGATATTAATTAATTTTAACCTACTTGACACAAATCTACAAATGTGTTTCACTCGGTGAGGATTCAATCGCTTAATAATAATCGTCTCCGAAACCACTTCTCTACAAAATCGGCTAATCTGTGGAGTTAATATTCAGATGTACTACTAGACTTTAATAGATGATTTATTTAGCGTAAAAAATCTTACTATGCAACCTACGTGAAGGTCGGAGATTAAATCAGTCAAAACCAGTGAACTCTAATTAGATACAATAAAGTGGTACAATTGATTTTGCTCAATCTACTTACTACATCGATTTATGAGGACAGTTTCTTTTTTTGTTCATTATCTCAGTTAAATGTACCCGGATAAAAAAAAACAACAAAAAACACATTTGCACCACGGGACATTGGCCCAGCGGTTAGAGTGTTCGCCAATGGCCCGGGAGACCTGGGTTCAATCCCAGGTCGAGTCATACCAAAGACTTTAAAAATGGAACTTGATACCACCTTGCTTAACACTCAGCATTATAAGGTACGGTTCAAGGGTAAAGTGGAGCAATCCAGGGAATGGAGTAGCGCCCTCCCCTACACCTTGGTGTAGTAGCTATCGAAAAGGGAGCCTTCGGGTCACCCTCGACTATGGTCGCTAACTAACTATTGCGGCTACTTAAAGACAAATACCCTTGGAAAATGTATGAACACCTTTACCTCCCCAGCAATTGAGTTCAATAATATCATAATAGTTCTTCTCCAAGGTTGGCTTTGATATGAAACAACCCACCAAGTTTGATATGCCATTAAACAAAGAAACAAAACTAAACCAATATTATGTTTGTTTATTAATTAATCTATCAATTTACCTACTTCAGTGCAAATCTATTTATCTATCTATCCATGCACACACACAAATACACACACACACACACACACATATATATATATATATATATATATATTATAACTGTGTATGGGTGTCACTGTCTCACTTGGTGGTTTTGTAGCAGACTAAATACGGTATAATTTGGAGAATGTTCAATATATATGAAAGAGTTATACAATAATAATAATAATAATAATAATAGTAAAGCTGGATAATAAACTGTCTCAAAATGTACAAAATATCAGATGAAGTCATAAACTTTATCGAGAAGACCATGAAAACTCAGAGAGTGGAATTGGCAGCAGAAGGGAGAAATTTTGCTAAAGCAAAGGTTCAAAAAGGTATATTTCAAGGAGATGCATTATCATCGTTACTATTCATAATTGCCATGATGCCACTTAACCACATAATCAGAAAAAGCACAGATGTGCAAGAAATTTAGATTTGACCAGATGCTGGGTTGTCCACCCAGCATCTGTGCTGACACACATAAACTCCAATCGGACTGACATACAAATGGATCACCAAATCTCGGCCAGAAGACCGGACCTTATAATAATCAACAAAAAAAAAAGAGAATTTGCAAAATTCTGGACTTTGTTGACGGCTAATATATAACGGGTATATGACTTTATATACTTGCCGAGTATAGGTCGAATTTGGCAGGTCAAATTTTTCGGACAAATTTTGGCGTCAATCGATACATGCGAAATAAATTTGTAAGGTTGAACTTCAAACATAATGGGACTAGAAGTAACAGTTTAGATATAAAGGAAATCTCATAAATTAATGATTTTGTGACCATAATATTTGACTAATACTTACGCATTGGCCACGTTCTTCCTCGACAGGAAAATAAGAAATGTCGTTGCCTCCACACACGATTGGTCTGTTTGAGTTATATTCAAGAGATTTTTTTCAAAGATGTCAAATCTGCCTTCTTTTTATAGTATTCATTTGTATATATACATCATAGTGTACTGTAGGCATGCTGTCGAGCAACGAGATGTTAAAATGAATTAATACTTCGGTAATATATTAATTAGTATGATTTTATTTGTACGAGTTTTGTTGGAGAAATTGGTTTCTTTGTTTAATGTTATATCGATCTTCGTGGGTTATTTAATGCAAAAGCTATCCTTGAAGAATAATAGCAGTGATACTATTTAACCGATACCTGGGGTAGAATAAGATGATGGGGTCATACGTTTCCTAAGTATATTAATCCAAAAGTAAATGTAATCGCGCGAATAGAATTCGAATTTATTTATTTCGAGGCAGCAGTTCAGTTCAGCACTATAGCCATTATGCTACGGAGACAATTCCTTGAGGAAGAAAAATGTCCAGATAGTGAATAACAGGGACATGCTCAACGACCAAAATAAGAAAACAATGATGCAAATTTGATTGAAAAATTATTTCTCCTCGAAATAAACCTTTTTTTTTTATTGCAAGCCCTTTTTTCTTCCCTTGCAAAACATCAGTTAATGTTTATTGTGCGTTATGAATAAAATAGTATATACCTTGATGTAGCATACCGTGTTTACTTCTATGTTCCAAGCATACTTAAACTCTATCACTGATACACCATAACCTTGATTAATTACGCTTGAGAAAATAAATAATGAGTAAACAATGTTAAGTAAAACTTCATTATCTTAACTTGTAGCTTTTGTTTAGATATAGGATATTCGATGATAATTTTGCTTAAGAATATGGCAAAGCTCGGCCAAGAAACAGAGTGTCAACATTTTGAAAACATATCTCATATAACGAACAACCTTTGTTTTTTAGGTGAAAAGTTGGTCTTAAAAAGTCGTTCATAAGACGAGTACATATCGTAGTAACAAAGAATTCGATTTTCTTTTAATATCTCACTCTGTATATATATATATAACATCATCATCATTTCGTGCCGCCAGCATGGATATCCCTGACCCTCTCTCGCCACTTCTCCCTATCGTTCATCGCCTCTGGCTGGTCTTCAGAGCTACATCCCGTATCCTCACAGAGCTGCTGTATGTATGTTCGAGCTGGTCATCCTGCTTTTGTTCGGCCATATGTGGGGGTCCATAGGAATACATCACTTATGAGCTCGTCCCTGCTTCTCCAGCAGTGTCCTGCATGTCTGGTTCGTCTGACTTGGATATTTTTCGTGATGGGGGATAGGTGGCCGTATAGTTGGTGCTTTGTGGGGTGTTGCCTCCTGGACTTGTTCAATATTACTCGCAGCGTTATTGTGTAATTGCCGACTAGCTTTTTCTCCAGCCGTTTTGTTAGCGTCCAAGTAGTGCATCCATATAGCAGTATTGACAGGACCGCTGCTTGGAAGAAACTGAATTTCATTTTATCGGTCAGGTCTGATTTCCATATGATCGATAGCTTATCGATAGCTGTCAATGCCTTCGTTAGCCGCGTGTCGATGTCATTTTCGGTTGAGATACTGCTTCCTAGGTGGGTGAATTTGTCTACCAGTTTCAGAGAGGTTCCGTCTTGAGTGAAAATGTCACCTATTTGATTAAAGCACATGTATTCAGTTTTGTGTGCATTGACATGGAGGCCAATGCCAGCGGCGGATCGTTTCAAACTATGCAGCATATATATATATATATATATATGTGTGTGTGTGTGTGTGTGTGTGTGTGTATATCAGGTGTAACAAATTACATGGAAACTCATTTGAAGTTCTTGAGGAGTCAGTACTACTTAGAATACTACGAAGAAAAATTGACGGCATAATTCAAATTTTCAAAAGCCAGTTGTGTAGCAGCATCTGAAACAGTTTTTTTTTTCTAATATAACTTCTGGTAAGTCATGGTTTTGAGTAAACAAAGTGGGGAAATGAAAAATACTTTAAGAAACCCTGATACGCAGAATGACTAACCTACACTCGTGCGAAAGATTTTAACACCTAGTACACTAACATGGAGGCAATGGTTGTGTAACGGATATCATCATAGGAAGTGGACTTTCACGTTTCAAATCGTGCTAATACTCTTGGCAAAGATATGAATCCAACTATTTTCCTTCCATCTATCAGCAAACAGTAGAGTAGACAGGGTTCATTAACGTAGGTATGACAACCAATATAGAAGAAGGAAAACTCAAAATTCAAACCAGTTGTAGACCTGGAGAAGTACGAGCTCTGCTTACATATTCTTTACGTATAAAAACCTTTTTTTCTTTTTCGACTGCTTCCACTAATATTACATTCCCTACTGCTAATTATTTAGTTGGATTAAACTTACATATTGACGTATGAATATATTTTGCCTCTAAATAGTTGCATACTCAAACAAAGATCTTTTACACAGAAAAAATATATTATGAAGATTTAAAACAAGGCTAACTGCTATTAACTTTCTTCTTATTTATATCATATTGGGGCATGTTTCACACTCAAAGAAATCAAATTTATTGAATTTGTAAAACTGTGTTTTATTTAATCATTCACGCACTATCCTGCTACACACACATACACACACACACACATACACATATGAATATAAAGCACATGCACGAAATGATTAATTTAAAATGGTGACAATTTACCCATCCTAACCTGAATATAAAGCGCTTTAAGTTTTGTCTTCTGAGCAGCGCAATAGAATCAGTTGTCAGTGAGGAAAGCATTTGCTCCTCTACAAATTAGGAAGCGTCATGCTGTATTGCTTGGCATTTACTGCTGGAATCTCCAATATAAAGATTTCACAGTGTTTGGATGTTAATCTGAGGTTAGATTCATATTCATATTAGGCAAAGTTAGACGTCAGTGCTATTTTCTTTTTTGCATAATTTTAGCGACAATTGACCCATCACACCCTTTACATATATGCATGAATAAATGCGAATTTCCGTATGTATTTGCATCAAAATATTTGTTAGCATCAAAATGACCAGCATCATGTTAAATCGTTAAAACTCATGACCAATATCCAATGCGTATTATATGAGATATCTTATTCGTGTAATGATTTTAAAAAGCACCTTTTGATAAATAACTGTCATTATCATTCACTTGCAATTTTATCATTCTATTTTCATATACATATAAGTTTTGTTTATAACTTTTAAAAGAAAGCCAACAAGTTATTTTAATTTTATTAAGTTTTAATGAAGCTGTACAATTTACTGTGTAAGTTAATGTTTGATCGTTTTCATTACTTTTTGACTAATACACAACCAACTCAAATATACATGCAAGTAAACAGACACCCAAAGAGTAACTGATTTTTCTAAAGATTATAATGGAAATAGTTATCTATCTTTCTTCTGCGAAGAATATGATACAGCGTTGAGTTTATTATTGGGATCCTCTGTCATGTGTGGGGCTCGGGCAAAAACTGGGATGCCTCAGACATCAGAAACTGACCTTGACCCTATTCCGTTAAGTGTGTTGGTAAGTGAAAGCTCGGTGGGTGGCCCCTGAAGCTGAGCTGTATACTTGTCTCCATTCAAGGATCAACTGTGTCAACTCCTGTTTTGGAAAGTGGGCAAAGATCTCTGTGGGTTCCTTTATTTATACTAAACGCGCGTCTATTGTTGTAGACACAGCTCCCACTAGTAAATGTTTATAGAATATATTTTTCTTTCTAAATAATTTCAGTGCAACTCGTACCAACTTATTAATCAATTTAACTAATTTTGAGTCGCTAAGATAACGTTTCTTTTTAAAATCTATAAATATTTAAGTCTCATTGATAAAAACGCAATATGAATTGTACATAAGTTATCTAAGTCCTTAAAAAACAGCAAAAATTACACAAATCCGAGGTCAGTTACTTCTCATACAATGCTGCAATAGGTATGACATAAAACTGTAACTGTTCGTGAGGCTCCAGTACTGGAACTTTTTTGAGTCTGATGTACCTCTTCACTGGTATTACTTTCAGGTCCACTCGGACTGAGAATGGTGGTACCTGTTTGCCTCCCATGTATAATTAAAATATAATTATGTGCAAATTATTCGTATTCGAAATAGTGACTTGAAGTTTTAATCTTGTACTAAGAATTATTATTAATAATGAATATTACTGATAATAATCAGTGATTCATTAGCTTTATCGACGGAAGAGAATATGCCAACTGCATCCTGTACACAGGAATAAAAAAACCCAAAAAAAGGTTTCCTGGATGTAAAACAAGACGGCATTCGTTGATAAGGTTACAGTTTTGGAGAGTGTGGAGTAGCCCTTCATTGTCATTACAATTAAGTATATTTTGACTCGTGTTGGTAGAAACAGGTAGAAACTGTTAGGGTCTCATCTATGTAATAAATAGGTATTTTTAAAGAATTATTCGTATTGGATAGAAATATTTGATACCATATAACAGTGAAAATTATTTGTAGATATATCTAGGATGATTATTAGTGGGGAGAACATAAACAAAATGTTGAACTGCGACCTTGAAGTTAGCAAATTCGAACCTCAATCGTGTTATTATGTTCACTTTCGGACCAATACCTTTGGGAAAGGCATGAACCTTCTTATCCCAGCTATCAGTTAAACAGTATCACTAATGCTCTTCTACAAGAATGGTTTTGACATTAGATAACTCACGAAGGTTGATATGCCATTGAACAAAGAAACCAAATCAATTATTATGAGTTACTTGAAACCATATTATTGCATGTAAATTATTATTGTTAAATATGAGTTCAAATCCTGGACCAGGCTAATTGCATTTCACATAGCACTAATACCCTTGGGAAAGGTATGAATCCAATTATTCTCCCTCCAGCTATGGGTAAATAGTAGGAAAGATTGGGTTCTTCAGCCTGGGTGAGGCAACTAGTATAGGAGAAGGAAAACTCTGAATTCAAACCTGTTAAACTCCGCTTAAAAATTTACCTTGTGTCATATCCTGTCCAAGCGGATGGGTTGGGTAAATATGGATATGAGTATTTGAAACCATATAAATCTGCACAGACAAATGATTATCATTGAATAGTAATAGTCACTTAAAACTATATAATTGTTTATAGATTATCAGTATTAGATAAGAAGACTTGATATCGAGTAAATGTGTGTAAACAAATAATTCAAGTCAAAAAGTTTTTAAAATGCAACGGAACTTTGGAATTAGTCATGATTAAAATTAAATATTTACAAATGAATCAAATTATGGCATTAAATAACCCATGAGGAGTTTGATATTCATAAAAGCAAATAAAGCCAAACCAAACGTCACATACAATGCAAATATTTTCAATTCCATTATTGAATGACTGTATATTATATATATATTATATACAGTTCACTTCAGCTACTGACAGGATTATGAAAACAATATATGTTTACGAAACTTTGTGTCGCTGAGTCAGGGACAAAGTCAAAAGTACAGAATTATGATATTAGAAAATGCGAAGTCTAACGTATTGCTGTATAAATAGTCTGTGAAACAATTTTAAATGCTTTTATCAACTGATGTTTAATACGCACAGCTTAGTTTGGTACAAGGTCACACGTACGGAGACAACAGTAGTATGATTTTCAAGGCTAGCTTGATAACCATTTCTCTACAATAAAGTATGTGTCATTTACTTAGTTGGGCTTGATTGTTGCACAAAGCCAGTAGTACAAGTGCAATGGTTAAAAAGCTTGTCACACAGGTAATTTACTAGTATGTATTTAACCAATCTCTTCACAACAGGCAGGATGGGACACAAGGAGAATTTTTATGCGGAGTAAAGCTGGTCTGAATTCAAAATTTTATCTCCCCTAGACTTGTTGCCAAACAAAAGCTATAGAAACCAGTCTGTCTTGTTATTTGCCCTTAGCTGGAGGGAGAACATACTAGCTTTCCCATGAGCATTAGCGCGAAAAGAAATACCAAGTGAAGTGTGAATTGTCCATGATTTGAACTCTGGTCACCGATTTTATTTCTGACAACGATAACCATAACGCAATACGCACTTCCTTAAAGGTAGTAAGTATACTCCGAGTTATTTTTTGTCAGTACAAAGTCGCAAGCATGAGCACACAGTGAGGATCAAACTCACAACAGTACTAATAATTTGCCAGGCAAACTTCGAGCCATTGCTCCTGAGAGACATGTATGAGACACCCAGTGAGAATCAAGTTCACTACATTCCTATGATCTGTGAGATTAGTTTGTTTACGTTGTTCACAAGACATGTATTTAATATGAGACAAGGCAACAAGTATACAACTCCACTTAGTAAGAAACCTAGTTGTGTAGTAATGGTTTATGAGACTTGTTTGTTAATCGTTGCCCTACGGCGTGATGCCGTTGCAATATAGAAAAAGACAATGTGGATAGACAGACTAGCAAAACACCAGAAAGATAAAGAGATCAATCAATCGTTCGATCGATTGAGGAGTAATTTATTCAACTTAGAATCAGCAAATAATACAAAAATAGATCTGCATCCTGTAGATTCCTTGAGAAATAACAGGCCGCAGCTACACCTTGTCTGTGACGATGCTATAGTTCCGCTAACAAGTAGATTGCTATGTATTTATCCAACACTTCAGTACTAGTAGGATGAAGTACAAGGTCAATATTTAAGCGGAGTAAAATAGGTTTGAATTTATAGTTTTCTTTCTCCTAGACTGGTTGTCATACCAAGGTTAAAGAGCCCAGACTGCCCTTATCTTTGTCTTTAGGTGTCGGGAGAATTGTTGGATTAATATCTTTCCTTTAATAGTGACGTTAACTTTCGGACTGATGTTCTTAAATACTTTGTGAAATGCAAACAGCTTCATCGACGATTGGAACTTGGGTCCCCGTGTACATTTCCCATGTCGTAAACCGTTTAAACACAATTGCTGCCATTGCCGTATAGAGTTGGTTTATATATATTTACACAACCCAACCGCCCACTCAGTCAGTGGAGCTAAGAATATGCCGACTGTATTCTCTAATGAGGGGTAAGACACAAAGGTATGATACAAAACTGTATCTGATGGTGAGACTTCATTTGGGAAAAATCTAAGGAGTGTAGAGTCCCTCTTCTTTGCCATTACTTCCTGGTCCAGTATGACCAGAAGTGGTAGTTCTTTTTATGGATAAAATTGATCAGTTTAAAAATTATTTGTATTCGATACGATTAGATACTTCCTCAAAAAGCTAGAACAGTACACCCCCGCTCCTTTAAGGTGCTTTCATCGTCATCATCGTGCTACCAGCATGGATATCCCTGACCCTCTCTCGCCAAACCTCCCTATCGTTCATCCCTTCTGGCCGGTCCCCAGGGCTATAACCCGTATCCTCACAGAGTTGCTGTATGTAGGTTGGAGCTGTTCGCTCTGCTTTAGCTCGGCCATGTGCGGGGGTCCATAGGAGAACATCACTTATGAACTCGTCCCTGCTTCTCCAGCAGTGTCCTGCGTGTCTGGTTCGTTTAACTTGGATAGTTTTCGTGATGGGAGGTAGGTGGCCGTACAGCTGCTGCTTTGTAGGGTGTTGCCTCAAGAACTTGTCCAAAATTGCTCGCAGCATCCTTGTGTAATTGACGTCAAGCTTTTTCTCAATCCGTTTAGTTAGCGTCCAAGTAGTGCATCTATATAGCAATATCGATACGACCGCTACTTGGAAGAAACTGCGTTTCATTTTATCGGTCAGGTCTGATTTCCATATGATCGATAGAGTATCGATAGCTGTCGATGCCTTTGCTAATCGCGTGTCGATGTCTTTTTCAGTTGATGAGATACTGCTTCCTAAGTGGGAGAATGTGTCAACTAGTTTCAGAGAGCTACCGCCTAGTGTAGAAATGTCACCTGTTTGATTAAAGCAAATGTATTCCAGTTTGTGTACATTAACATGGAGGCCTATGCCTGCGGCGGCTCGTTCCAGACTATGCAGCAGGGTTTCGGCTTGGGCGAGTGCATTTGCCAGAAGCGCTATGTCATCGGCGTAGTCGGTGTCGGTAATTGTTTTTGCGGGGTACCTTCTGCTTCTTTTTCTTTGTCAGCTCGAAATCGTTTTCTTTGATTTTATCAAACGAAGGGTGCTTTAAATTTCATAAATACAGAGACTACAAAGGGAGCTGAAGAGGACGCTCGACATGTGGAAGGTGTAGCCAAAGGAACCCAAACTACATGGATAAAGATGGTTCCAATGAAAGATCTTGAGGCATATACAAAAGAGAGGGAAATAGTAGAAATCTAGTATAAAAGAAACAATTTTTTGCTTGGAAGATAGTCGTGCCACTGTAACACGGAGGGGGAACAATTACAGAGCTCTCGTTGAGAAAGCAAGCCAATTGAAACCAAACGATTGACCAAAGTTTATGGGGCAGATAAAAAAAGCTAGACTGAGCTTAAATCAATCAAACAGAAGTTCAGATTAAACTAAAAGAACTTACAACAAACAAGCAAAAAATCCAATGAAAGGAACAAAGAAAAACTTTCGCCAAATCTACGGCTCAAACACAAAACACTTCTCTAAAAAAAAATGCAAAATCACATAAAAAACAAAAGTTATATTGATTTTCAGTCCAGCAAAACCCTCTAAAGATTAAAAAAAAACTTGTCTCCCAAAAAAACAGAACCAATCAAACAAAAAAAAAAAAATATGAAGCTCTCATTGATCAATCATGAAAAACGCTTATCAACACCAAATCGAACAATGAAAAATTAAAAAGTAAAACACGTTCAAACTTCCCCGAGCGAAACTTAACCCCTCAACATCAAGAATAGCATCATCAAAATGAATTAATAAGTAATGTAAAGTTGGCAACCGTAGTCGAGGAGAGGAAGAAGTCTTCCTTTTCAATAGCTACACACCGAGGTGTAGTGAAGGGCGCTACTCCTTTCCCTGGATTGCTCCACTTTACCCTTTATCCATACCTTATAATGTTGAGTGTAAAACAAGGAGGCATCAAGTACCATTTTTTGAGGCTTTGATATGACTCAACCTGTTCTCGCAGACCATTTTCGAACACTCTAACAGCTAGGCCAATTAATAAACAAAACAAATCCAAGGGATTAACCAAATCCCTAAATAGATCCTAGAGTATAGAAAGTAAAGATATTGAAACAGACAACATAAATGCAACCCTCAATCTAACAGCTACATAAAAAAATGTAATCAGCATTTACACACACATAGATTGATAGATAGATAGATAATCGTTTTTAGGGGTTGGGGGTGTTATAGAAATTCGGAAAGATTAAAAGACGATTAAAAACTTAGTTTAGAAATAATAAATTTCACACTAACAATTAACTTTCTTTTGTGACTGTTGTGAATTTTTTTTCAAAACTATGATTTCACCATAATTATTTTCATCGTTTCATATTAAAAAAAAAATTCGCCATAAAATAAGCCGACTAAAGAGGATATGCCAGATAAAAAAAATATCTTCATAAACAACTATACAAAAATGTAAAAATGTACATCCCATGAATGTGATTCCCTAACCTCTAAGAATAAAATAATCAAGATAAGTTGATTTGCCGTTAAATCAATCAATCAATTAACCAGCCACAAGATTAATTTTCAGGTTTCCTAAATAAGACTAAAGTAGCAATCTACAGAGCTGTTTTCAAAGATGTCGCACAAGGCCATATGAATGTGAGACTCGAACTCACTCGTGAAGTTTTGTCAGTCGAGCTTGCAAACCATTACACCACCGGAGGTGACCACCAAAGCTAAAGTACCAAATCTGCCACATCTCCGAAATGCATTAACGCTAAGTTAAATGTAAACAGCCTTGTTCAGTATTTGAACTCGGGTCTCTGATTCAATTTCCTACGATAATAACTATTTCGCAAAGTGTGCCTCAAAAGTTCTTATGTAGAGCTATGTAGTTATCTTCTAGTCCGTCGTTTTTGGGTTCTTCCTTCTCATAGATAGGCTGTCTTGACAAAACTAAAGCGTCAAGTATTTATCCCAAGCTGGGTAAAAAAAAAAAAAAAAGTATACCTCCCCCAAGAGAAACGCCCGCGACCGAATACAGGATTTGAACTCGGCTTCCGTCTATTTCTTACGACGATAGCTATTACACCACACAAACTGGCCACGCAAAATCCTACCTCGTTTAAGTAAATACTTCCTCCCTATGTAGACAGTTGTAATTTACTAAGCTTAATTTGACAAAAGACCAAATTAATGTGGCACCCAGTGAGAATGGAACTCATTAAAAAGGATCTGCTGCTCTGGCCTACAAAGCATAATATCAGATGACAGACCAGCTTCTTTCGTATGCCGTCGCCCACTAAATATTTGATGTTTTGGGTCATGCTTTTCCAAAATAAAATGTAAACAGATTGGTTGATTGGATGGTTGGTTGTGTTTATGGCATATCAACCCTTACTGGTTAGTTAATGCCAAATCCTGTTTAGACATATATACATTACATATATATGATTTGTAAATAAATAATTTTTGGTAACGATTTTTAAACGAGTCAGAGCTTATTTGTTTGCACACAATTAAATGGTTTCAATTATTGCTATCTAACATTAGTAATTCTATTAAATATTATACATTCTTTTGCACACAGTTAAATGGTTCCAAAACTTATGTAATATTAATTGTTCAATTTTTATCAGTCATTTGTTTGCCCACAATTAAAGGCTTCCAAATATTGAAGTAATTAAACATTTCTATTTGACCAATAGATGAGACTAAAACAGGTACTACTACTCCGGTTCAGAGTGAACTGGAGCTTCATCCCCAGATTGTGTAGCGTAATATTCAGGATATTCGTTAGGAAGAAGAATGTTACCTATTTGCGGAGATGGTCTGTAAAATGTAAACAAAAAAAAACGAACAAAAAAAAAAAACACAACAACACTCTGAATTGTCCAGCAGGACACATGGCGTAACGGTTATAGGCCTTGGTTCCCAAAGCTTCTAAGTAG
Source organism: Sepioteuthis lessoniana (assembly GCA_963585895.1). Classification (NCBI taxonomy): domain Eukaryota; kingdom Metazoa; phylum Mollusca; class Cephalopoda; order Myopsida; family Loliginidae; genus Sepioteuthis; species Sepioteuthis lessoniana. The sequence continues at coordinate 43,439,292 of OY757931.1, forward strand.
ACAATCATCTGGAGGTTGCTGGTTCAATCCTGACAGCAGGCGAGTAACAATACAGGAATACTTAACACTTGTACCCAGTTATGGCTAACAGAATCAGAAAAGGCGACACGCGTGAATTAACTAAAGGACGTAGTTCGAATTCCGTGAAGGTTCCCGAGTTCGACAAACACCCGAAGAAGGCCGGAGGACATATCGGCCGAAACGTTGTGGAAATAAGAATAAAGATGTAGACAGTAGTCCGAAACCCCTTAATGATAAAAAAAAACAATTAGAAAATAGAAAAAGAAAATAAATTCATTAAAACTACGATTATTCCTCAGTTGACATCTCTCATTCTAACATTGGGGCTTAAAACATGCTAAATCTATCCCCTGCAAAGAGCTAAAACCTCCCACCACCTACAAAAAAAGGTGTATCCTGGGTATGGCACTAAACTGCATATGATGCTGAGATTCCAGTTTTGGAGATATTGAGAGTATGGAGTATCACTTTCCTACTATTAATACCAGCACTCTGTATCGGAGTGGTAGTACCTGTTAGGGTCACACCTATGGGTGAAATAAATCTGTTTAAAAGATATTCGATTTTGATTCTTATGAAACATCTACACAAAAAAGTAAATATAAACGTACAATGAACGTGATTCTTTAACCTGAAGGCATAGAATAAATCTAGACGAGTTGACATACCGTTGAAATCAATCAATCAATTTTTCGAATCAATTCTCATCAGGAGATGATTGTCTTCTCTCTTGGATATAAGTCTTGAGAGCAATCCATAAACTAATATTACGTAGCAAATATTTATTTTTTAACATAATCTCCTTCCTTATCAATCATTCTGATGTAACCCCATTAGTTACCTTTCTGTACAGGGAAAATTCCAGATGGAAATTCAGATGCTTCAATTTATGGACTTAGAGCTAGAGCACTAACAGCTATACGTAATAAAGATAATAATAACTATATATATATATATATATATATATAGGGGGTGTATGGTGGTATGTGTGTGTGTGTGTGTGTGTGTGTGTGTGTGTGTGTGTGTGTGTGTGTGTGTGTGTGTGTGTCTTCATTACAACTGTAGAGTGTCTATATATATATACCTACAAACACAGAATCAATTTATCATTGAATTGAAAATAGTGCCTGTCAGCTATTTTTCCGAAACTTAATCGTAAAATGATGTTTTCTCGCTTCTAGATAGAGCAATTCTTACTGCATGACTGACAAAGTGTCTACATTTCCAGGTGTTAATTCACAATTGATAGGAAGCATAAGCGGTGAGCTATCATCAGGTTTTTGATCCCAAAAAAGGTGTATTGCTGCTGAAATCTACAAGCTGCTTAGAAATGTGCACGGCGAGACAACAATTAATGGGTTTCAATGTGCAAAGATGAAAAAAAAATTTAAAGATGATGAAACCATTATTGAAGACACACCCTATAGGAGAAAGACGTCCTCAACAGCCAAGAAAAGGAAATGGAATTTTGTGTGTGTGTGTGTGTGTGTGTGTGTGTGTGTGTGTGTGTGTGTGTATCTAAGAAGATTTGACAAGTGGATTCAAACTTGAAAAATGCATCGTCACGAGTGGAACATATTTTTAATTGTACTATGTTGAATCACACACACACACACACACACACAAATTAGTTCCTCGTATCTAGGGTTATTAAAAGAGTACTGACCAAACAGTTATCATTTTCAAAAAAGACCTACGTAATTGTACTTAAAACTAAAAAAAAAAAAGTTGAAAAAACATTGATCCATTAAAAAAAAATAATTATTATGATTAAAAAAGTTTTCAAAACAAAACAATTTGGGTGATATTTTCAGGGATAAACAGTTCCACAATCTGTTTGAAATATTGTGATCCATTGTACGTCCAACGCCACTCTGTCAAGAAACCATTATATTTTATGTTTCATAATTCAAAAGTGACGTAACTCGGTTTGGGCAGACAGTGCTCTTACTGAAGATACCAAATTTTGTTGAGTTTGGAGATTACTGAAGAACAATACAGCCGAAAATTTAGCGACCCTAGTTTTCAATGAGCGCCATTCTTTCTTTTCTTTTCTTTTTTTTTTTTTTTTTTTTGCCCTAGGTGCCATCAACTCGAGTTACGCCTCAATTAGAATGCAATCAATAAAAAAAAAGATTGAAAATAAAAATTAATAAAATAAAGACATGAGCAGTAATTAAAGAAAAATAATTTATTTCTTATAAGCAGGATTTCTTTTTTCAAACTCATATAACAATTTTTGTCATGATTTTGTAAAAATCATTTTATTTCATTTATGCAATCGATTTTCTTTGCTCTGTAATTTTCCAGTTTCCGGGCGCAACAGATAAAAACGTCTTTAAAATAAAATAAAAGAATTTTTATACCATGCAGTGTTTCAAACCATCCAGTGGATGAATTTGAAATTCTATTTAGCAATCATCCCCCCAAAAAAATCACCAAATCAAATTAACCTCTTATGGCCAGTATATAGTGTAATTCGCCATTTAAAAAAAATCACTAACCCTCAGAGACGCTCATGTGTAAAAATGGCCGTTTAAAAATATATATGAAAAAAAAAGAAGCTTTAGTGTTTCTTTATTTAATTTGATTTTCTTTAAAAAGATTAGATTTTTTTTCTTAAAAAAAAAAACAAACAGTATGCGCTATATTTATGCATTTTCTGTGGTACTATAAATCTATTTTAATTTAATTTTGATGTTTAAAAATAGTTATATCTAATGCGCCGATAAACTAGAAAATACCCTTCTCTCATTTTATGTGGTTAAAAAAAAAAAGATAAACTTGAACACAGTTGTCACTGTATTGATGTATAGGAAGGAATTAGAGGTCTTTCCCCCCACCCCGGTATTCTCTCGCTTTGTGTTTCCACCAAATGCTACATAAAATAATTAACATACAACGACAATAAATCAATTAATATGGAGAATCAATTAATAATTTGGCAAATAAAGAACTAACAAGTAACTAATTAGTTTTCGTTTTGTTCGTTTTTTTAATAAAGAGATAATTAAATTACGAAATTTGTCAATAAACAATACATTAAAAAGTGTTATGAATTATAAAATGAGATCAAGAGAAGAAGGAAATAAGAATCTAAAAAATATATATATAATAATTCTTTTTCGTCATTAAATTTCAATTGATTATTGCATAGTTTTCACTCATTAGACTTTTCCCTCATTTTATTATCATTATTATTTTTAGGTTTGCTATTGTTTTATTACAATTCTTTTACTCTGAAATATCAACGTGATCATATATGAGGCATTTAGCTGCCTTACTATTAAAAATGGTGACATTCACATCACATCATCATTTATTTATTTATTCTTTAAATGATGTTTTTTTAATTGAGCTAAGTCTTGAAATGAGAAAAAATAAAACAATTCTGATTTTAAATAATTACTTAATTTGTTTGTTTATGAAGAATATAGTCTCTAAACTCATTGTTTGGGGGACAAAGTTAATCCTTTGAGCAAGGTTACTTGAAAAGAAAACCATTTCTGTTCAATATTTATTTGTTAAGGGTAGTTTTGAATTTGGTGCAAAACCAGAAGTTTGAGACACCTAGTGAGGAGTGAACTCACAATTCAGTTGTGATTGATCTTATAGTTATTATATCTAGTTTGTGAAATAAATAGGCAAATCTTACTGCTACTATGAGACAGAGGTAGTTTAACAGCTTTTTAGTTTAAATATTAATAAAGAAAAATAGAATGAAGTTTATCGTCATTCACTGGGCTTAGTTGTGGCATAAGTCTCGATGTAAGGGGCGCCCAGTGAAAATCAAACTCACAAGTAATGTAAGGCGCCCACAATAAGCTATATATTTACCTCTACGTAGAAAGAGGTAATGAAAATTTGATATTTAGAAATCATTTTTTAAACGAGGAAAACCTTGTTTATCGTCTAGGTATTTGCCTTGATTAATTGATCCTAGTGTTGCACGGGAAAATAGAAGCAGGAAGATTATGTAGCATCAGTTTTTCAAATGAAAAATTCCTGCTGGCCTTTAAAATCTGCATTTGAAATCCTAGATTTTGAAAATGGACAACTGATACCGATTGTAAGTTCTTTAATGTCATGGGCAAAAACATTAATGGAGATGAAACTGATTGATTATGGAATTTTTTCTTTTCTGATGCCTAACGTCGATTGTATCGATATTTCATTATATTATTTATCATATCAATTATATAGATCAGTAAAAAAAAAAAATGAAAGAAAGAAAAGGAATGCTTTTTGAATATTTTTAATATTGTGTAACTTTTTGCATTGATTTGAGAAATTATCACGCACGTTTGATCTCAAGTGACATCATCAAAACAGTTTGAAATTTTCCAAATTAAAAAAGAATTAAAAAGTTAATATATATAAAAAGTCATTGTCTTATTTTTATTATATTAACCATTGTCAAGAATTATTTATATTAGTATTTCCATCATCCTAATTTCAGTTGCTTTTCACAACAAAGATTCACTCTAAGTCTGATGAAAAGCAATTGCAATTAAAATGAAAGCGATATTAGTTAAATATTTATAACATGAGGCAATTCTTCATCTTACAAAAAATCAAGATAGTATTACTACTAATCTATTAACCACCGTAGATGGGTGGTTTGTTTAATCGCCATAAAATGACTGAAATTAAGATGAAGGAAATATTAGTAAAAGATTATTAACAATCGGCAGTGTCTTATCTAATAATAATAAAATTCAAATAATATTCCTGCTTGTCTACCAATGGTCGTTGGTTGATAGTCTGAATAATTGTAATGAAAAGCAATTGAAACTAAGATGAAAGAAGAAATACAAGTAAAAAATTAATGATTAAAGGTCATGTTTAGCATAAGAATTCTCTTGTGACTGAGATTGAGGAAACGTAAGAGAAATCCCAAATCATAGAATATGCTTCTTGTTCTTTGATACATATACATGAAAACAATGACAACATTTTTTATCGGGGAAGTCGATCGATCAAGTGACCAGGAAGTTCAGAGTTGGCCAAAATAGACATATTGACCTCTAACTTTAAAGTTAACAAATTAACAATAATAACAATATTGATGTTTTTTTTTAAATTCAAGAATAAATATAACGAAAAAAAAAATTTCTTGCAAGGCCTACTTATTTTTTGATGTCGAAAATGATTCGAATTTGCGTTTTTAATGTTAGTGAAAGAAATATGATTGTCTTGAAGAAAAACCCTTTCAATTTTAAAGGCGTACATAGATCCCAAGGAAATAGAATTGGTTAATTTCAGTCAATAATCCTAGTTGATTGTTGTCCTACCACTAGAAAATTAAAAAAAAACTTTTATGTTGAAAAATAAATTAAATCTAAAAAGCTCATTAATATTTCAAGTACTATTTTTGCAAGCCTGAATCGAAAGGACTTGTGTCGGTGTTACTGTTTTTTAACATGAAAATAATAATTAGAAAAGATAATCCCAAGGTCTGAAAGGACCAGTAAGAGGATTTGCAACCTAAACAATAGCCATTCTAAATTTACGACCGGCTTAATAAATGGCTTTTTTGTATATGAATGAGTGTGAGCGTCTCGGTGTGTGTGTGTGTGTGTGTGTGTGTGTGTGTGTGTGTGTGTGTGTGTGTGTGTGTGTGTGTGTGTGTGTGTGTGTGTGTGTGTGTTTTAGAAGAGAGGTATGTGTTACAAGAAGTGTTTAACCGTCTCTCTTTGACTAGAACAAAAGAGGTAGGCCGACTAAGACCCATCTCCAATTCTTTATGCGACCAAAGCAAGCTGGGTTCGCATCCGCGTGTTACACAGTAGTCTGCAAGTCATTGAGGTCGCAAATGAGAAGTACACTTGTTCATGTGTATACAGATTGAATAAATTAAGGACAATAATTAATTTTCGTAATTAAAACAAAAACAAATGAGAAAAAAAAGAAATCAATTAACGAGCCAACGGATATGTAAAATAAAAGATAATATCACACAGAAAAGTCTAGATTTTTCTTTGGCGATGGTAACTGTTCTTTTTTTCTTTTTCTTTTCAGGCATTTTTTTTTTTTTTAGATTCTGCATTTCCAGATATTATTCCGATTCAAAAACGTCTCTTAAATCCTTTTTGTTTTTTTTTTTGTTTTTTGATATTTTGATTTCTATCTGTTTTTTTTTTTTTTTTCATATATATATCTTTTACCCGGTTCTCTTCATTGCAAAGATTTATTTTCTTTCTTCGTATATTTTAGTCATTTTACTTTCATTTTTACTGTGAAGATGATGATGTTAAATGGAAAACATCTAAATGTTTTTTGTACTTTTTCAACTGTTTTAAAAGAAAGAAAACGAGGAATTCTAAAATTGGCCTCGATTTTAGTTCCTTAAAATTAAATCTTTGCAAAGTTTTTTTCCATCATTCATTCTTTATCTTTCTTAGAAGTCTTCAGTCTTGGGGTTTTTTTAAACCCTTTTCTTGTTTGTCTCCTTGTTTCTCATTTTTTTGATCGATCATTCGATTTAAGACCATTTCAAAAACAATGCAGCAGAATACGAGTCTTTAAAATCAAAAATAAAACCAGGAACCATCACCTTTTTATGTTCTTAGTTTTCCTTCATTTTTACATTTATTTTAAATATTTTTTCATAAATTAAAGCATTAAGAATTTGGCGCCGGGGATCACAGTTTCAGGGAAAAGACTCAATAAGATGACACTAATAAAATCAAACAGACGTTTCGAGTTCAATCGTACTCCTTCTTCAGGACCGCTTTCTTCCCTTTCTTCATTCTTTGAGTGCTTCACTTCAAGTGGAAACCACCTGTATGAACTCATTCATTTTCATTCGATTACTTTGATATCAATTTCTTCTTCGTCTTCTTCTCTCTTTCAGACGTAAGAAGAGGGAGAAGACGAGAAAGATATCCAAGTCTCGAAAACCAAGACAAATCCGCATGTCTCCGTCTACTATGTGAAAGATGAACTCTTTCTTTTTTTTTTTTAAGGTTCATTAAAGAAAAAAATTATCAACCAAATTTTTGTTGGTGCTTTTTTTCTTTTTAAGTCTTTTCTTTTTCTTTTTCTTTTTTGTTTGTTTCGCTTCTTTTTTTTCTCTCTTTCTGATTCCCTTAAAAAAATAAACAAAACCAAACAAAAATATATAAGACCAATTTCTTCGTTTTTCCTCCTCACGAATTTCTTTCTTTCTTTCTTTCTTTCTTGGATAACGACAATTTTGTTATAGAATTCTGACAGTTACGATAATAGCGAATTGTTTAAAAATTTTTGTTCACTAGAATATCTTCTTTCGATTTGATTTTTTCAGAATTTTGGATCGAAAGCCTTGATATTGTCTGACAAAAAATCTCTTTTGCTCAACTGAATTAAGAGAATAATAAACAGTTCAAACATCTTCGTCTTCGTCGTGTTCTTTCAAAGTTGGCATGACAGGCGATTTGGGAATTTGAGATACAAGTTCGGGTACAACGGACAGTTTAGCCAAGCAGCACCTGCTGTTCTTCTGGACATTACGGGCAAGTACCTTGACCCATTCGTCGCATTCACGTTCGCTTTGGGCCTCGAAGACAATCGTACAGCCTTCACTATTATTGGGAATGATCACAAAACGTAAGCTGTTTTCCGCGTCTTTTGTGACGACACATTTTTTAACTCTAATAAATGCCGATACATTACAGAATTTTTTGTCTCTGTATACAACGGCAAAGGGCTCGAACCCGCTCCAGTAGACCTTCACGTAGACAGAAAGATGTTTGTCTGATCCGAGAATTAAACTGAGATGACCACATTTCACGGCCGATCCTTGTTCACTCGGTAAAGGCATGTTTTCGTCGACTGTCGACATGGAAGCTGGCAAAGCGTGGATACATGCAAATCCCTTCATAGTGATTTCTAGAACCGTTTTGTGTTTTGTTTCGTTCAGCAAATGTTCCAAACTGTTCGTTTGTTGTTGTTGTTGTTTTTCAAAGTCTGTTTAGAAATGTTAAAACTGACTTAAAACGTTGTCTTTAGCTTTTAAGCTGACATTAGTTTCACCCAATTATATATATTTTTTTAAAAATCGCAAAAATTTCAAAAAATAAATTACAACAGCTTTCGATGTAAGAGAAATCCGTGGAAGAAAAATCTCCGAGATCTTTCTGTTGATTCTTTTAAATTCTTGTGAAGATAAATCATAGGCAGCGATTCAACGCATGGAAATAAACTCAACGTGCGCAAGATTCATGCACATAAATGAATTGTATCTGCAGTCGGTGTGTGTCCTTGTAGTAAACTACTACTTAGAAGTGCTTGTATCACCAGTGACGAGGCGAACAATAACTAACGTGGAATAGTTTTCTCCGCCTTTATATAAAGCCGAGCAGTCACATCAGCAGAGCTGATTAGCTATGCAAAAGCTAGAGGTCAGAGCCTCGATCTGGTGTTTCGTAATGGGGGGACGTTCCCAATGTCTATAAATGGACTCTGTGATGGTATCATGGCGGTGCGCGTGATGAACTTGCATAAGGAGTAGTAGGAGTTGTAGTACCACCACTGCTATTATTATTAATAATATTATTATTATTATTATTATTATTATTATTATTATTATTACTACTACTACTACTACTACTATCATTGACGATAGTGATAGTGGTATATGGTGGTTCTGGAGCGGACACACAGACACATGGTAAGGGAAGGATACAGAAAGATGAGAGAGGTAAAAAGGCAGTGTGGTGCGTTGCTCAATTTCTTTGTCCATTTTCTATGTTAAACTTTCTCTCTATCTCTTCCGTTGCAATACAACAGGGCAACGAAGAAATTAGCCGCCCAGTCGACTTGAATGTATACAGTTGTAAGATGAAGCACAAAAAACTATTATTCCGACGTAAAAAGACACGTGTACATAGAGCCACAAGTACATACCCAAAGCTTTCTGTCAGTACATAGGCGCGCATTCACGCAAGGGCATGTGTGTATGTGTGTACAGATATACAACGTGGACAAATACATCGATATAAAAATTCTTATATATATGCATACATGTGTGTGTATGTGTGTATGTGTGTGTGTGTGTGTGTGTGTGCTTGTATTTATTATCTGTACTTCAATCGACCTATCAATACATCTATACTTGCTTCATCCTCACACTTTCTCTCTCTTTCGATCTTTCTTTCTTTCTCTCTATCTAACTATCTAACGCTGTCTCTTTGCGTGTGTGTATATATATATATATATATATATATATATATATATATATATATATATATATATATACACACACGCATTTGTATCTGTTCATCAACCAATTTGTCTATATATCTATATACGTGTGTGTACTTGCATTTCTCTCTCACTCTCTCTCAATCAGAAAATTAATATAACATTTCAACTCCATGGAAACTTACAGAAATTTACATTTAAAACAATAAAATTGCCTTCTCTAATTTACAGGAACCTTTTTCGTCTGTGTCTGTGTGTCTGTTTAGTTATGTCCACTTACTTGATAAATTCACACACACACTCACACTCAAGTTTTTTTTTTACTATGTCAACTGCTTGATGTGTTCTATGATTGCGCAGTCTTCACCAACACCAGTGATTTGTGTTCGAACCCGGGCAACAGTTCGGATCTCTATTGTTTTTTCTTTGTTTTTATTCTTATCGTACTTTATTTAATTAGGACTTTCCCATTCGTAAAATTGATGCAATATAATTTATCTATGCCTGTTTCCTAATATTTGCTTTTCTTAAAAGATCACAATTGAGCAACAACTGTTTTGTGGATCAGGTCGTATGATAAATTCGATACTCCTTTATTAAGCTTCTTAGACAATCTTAAATCTGTATTTACAATATTCCTTGTTGATATGAGGTTTGTCCAGAAGGTGTCTGGGCATTTTGAGTATGTTGAGTACCGTTTAGGCGGCCTTGATATGACTTGATATCTAGCTACAGGAGACTTAACTGTGCTTACTTGAACAAAAACTTTTTCTTTGGGTTGCTCAGTCAGCAACAATGTCTGACCGTCGTATTCACAATGGCGTGATGAGCACTCTCTCTCTCTCTCTCTCTCTCTCTCTCTCTCTCTCTCTGTGTTTTGCTTTTTTATCCTCGGTTAGTCAACCCGTCTCGGAGAAGGAAAAGTCAGAAGTCAAAGCAGCTCTACGCTGCTTAAAAAATCTACACAGTGTCGTACCTTGTTCGCAGTGAGGGGTTGGGTAAATACATACAGATATAGATAATCATTATATATATATATATATATATATATATATATGTGTGTGTGTGTGTGTGTGTGTGTGTGTCAGGATAAATGCATAGGTGAGAAACTAACAACTGCCAAGCACTGATGACTACGTGTCTACGTTATCCTAACTTTAATATGTATACCCTATCAATGATGGTAAACCCTATAAATAAAAGATACCAAACTAAACACGTGTACAAGCTGAGTTTAGATTTTGATTTGTTTGTTTGTTTGTTTTCTAGGGTTTTATGGTATATCAACCTTTGTAGGTTATTTAATGCCAGATCCATTTTTATACAAAAAGTCAGTTCTATTTCAAACAATTCAGAGTACACAATTTGATTGTCAAAAACATTTCTATTTCAAGGTATTCAGTTTATTCAAACAGTTCTAATCCAAACAATTCAGTTTAGTTTAAGTATAGATTTTGTTTAAACACAGTTGAATGTCAAAACAGTTTTATTTCAGACAATTCAGTTTAGTGTAAATACAGTTTCAATGTCAAAAACAGTTCCATTTCAAACAATTCAGTTTAGCACAAACACACAGTTTAAATCTTAAAACAGTTCTATTTCGAGCAATTCAGTTTAGAATTAGTACGCAGTTTAAGTGTCAAAATATTTCTATTTCAAGCAATTCAGTTTAGCATAAGTACGCAGTTTAGTCCTATTTGACCCTCTCAGGTGCGACTATACTGCGTCAGAGTGAACCTGGGAGCAATGGCAATGAAGGTTACTCCGCATTCCCTAAAGCACCAGCATTACTTGAAACTCACCATCAGAAGTTTAGTATCAAAATCAGGGCACTCGTTGCGTGGAAGGGGTCTTACCCCTCTGCAGAGAACCAGTCAATGTACTCAACAGCCCCAGTCGATTGGACAATTTAGATTTTGATTGAAAATGCTTGAGGAATGCATGAATTCATACCTTCTTACATTCCATATTCAGTAGAGGCATCAGGTCATTAATGGCTATACAGTGCGCGGAAAATGAAATCAGGAAATTGAGATCGAACAAGCTGGTTTAAGTTGCTTGTATTCATTTTGCACAGACATTCTATAGAGAAACTAAACGAAAGTTTGTACTACACAAAAAATGGAATTCTTAAACCAATTTTTAGCTATTTGCGTTAACACTACTATTCTTGCAAAAGGCATGAACCCACCTCTCCCTGCATGCTCCTGATATATCAAGTAAATATGTGAGGTCATTGAATGATAATCAACAGAGAAATTTGAATCAAAAAATTTAGTCTAAATATTAATAAAATTATGAAATCTCTCTCTCTTTCTCTCTCTTTCTCTCTTTCTGTCTAATCACTAGATAACGAAAAATCATTCCCTTGTTCTCTCTCGCCATCCGTTCCTACCGTCTATCGCTTTAAGCAGATCCTTTAGACTTCCTTTTGGGTCTGCACAGAGATTATGTAAGTTTTTGCTGATTAATCAATACATGTATCGGAAACCCTCAGTAAAATCACTCATGAGTTTGTCCTTTCTTCTCCCGGAGTGCCCAGCATATCTTGTTCATCTCAGTTGGATGGTTTGTAAGAAGGGAGATGATAAGTGAGTGTAGCAAACTAGCACAGAAATAGTGCAAAAGCAAATATGATTGGGTGAGGAAAGTGATCCACTGGGAATTTTGCAACAGACTAAATTTTAATCATACTAACAAATGGTATATGCTCAAACCCGAATCTGTCCCAGAAAATGAGACAAATTTCTATAAGATTTTGAGATTAGAATGGATCACTTAATCCTGGCCAGGATACCAGCTCTAGTTTAAGTTGATTCAAGGAAAAGAACCTGACTAGAAAGCTGAAAAAGTTATGGAACAAGAAGATGACGATAATGTCAATTCTAGATGGAACACACGGGACAATCCCAAAGATACGAGAAAAGAGACTGGGAGAATTAGAGATACGAAGAAGAACTGACAACAGCATTGCTAAGAACAGTTAGAATAATAATAATAATAAGAAGAAGAAGAAGAAGAAGAAGAAGAAGAACAACAACAACAACAACAACAACAACAAGAAAAAAAGCCCAAAAAGAATCCTGAAGAGCTGTGGAGACTTGCAAGCACTCAGACTTCAGCAAAGGCCGCCTGTTATTACTAGTGTGAAAACCTCGGAAAGAAAATAATAATAATAATACATTACATTAAAGTGAAAATTCATTATATGCAATACATTACCGAGTGTAGGTTATGAAGAGAAAGAGACGAAACACTCAATCAGATAATAAGTGAATGTAGCAAACTAGCACAAAAGGAGTACGAGACTAGTCACGACTATGTGGGAAAGGTGATCCTCTGAGAATAATGCAACAAATTTGACCAAACTACCAAATGGTATGTTCACAAATCATTATCCACCCTCGAGAATGAGTCGCATAAAATTCTCTGGGATTTTGAGATACAAACAGATCACTAATCCTGGTCGGAAGACCTTAGGTAGTGTTAAGAGACAAGAAAATGAAACTTGCAATCAAGTAAATTTTGGAACAGAGGGACAATAAAAGAAAGTGAAAAGATAAACAAATACTTAAACCTTGCCAAAGAAGTAACAAACATGAGTAAGGAACCTGAGAGTGACGATGGAACCAATCATAGTTGGTTCGCTTGGAATGGGCTCTAAAGGATTGGAGAGAAAAGTTGTGGGAATTAGTTGGTTGGTAAGTTGGTAAGTTGGTTTTATGGCATATCAACCATTGTAGATTATTTAATGCCAAATCCATTTTTATACATACAATAAGTTCTATTTCAAACAATTTAGTTTAGCATAAGTACACAATCGAAACATCAAAAGAGCCTTATTTCAAACAATTCAGTTTAGCATCAGTACAATTTTTGCTTACAAACAGTTAAATGTACAACAGTTCTACTTCAAGCAATTCAGTCTAGCATAAGTACACAGTTTAAATGTCAAAAACAGTTCTATTTCAAACAATTAAGTCTAACAGAAGTACATTGTTTAGTTCTATTTGACCCATAGATAGGTCCCTAACACTCCAGGCCAGAGTGGACCCCGAAGCGATGGCAATAAAGAGGTACGCTACATTCCCCATAGCTCCAGCATTACAGGAGCCTCACCATCAGATTGTTTTGAGTCAAATCCAGATACTCGTTGGAGGAGTCTTACCCCTGTGCAGAGATGCAGTCGGTGTATTCTACAGCCACGGCCGACAGGACCTAGGCGAATTTGTAATCAGAGGAAGAATCGAGACCATCCAAACCACAACATTGTTAAGATCGGCCAGAATACTGAGTAGAGTCCAGGAGACCTGAAGAGGCTTTCTGGCCAGTAAAAGAGCACAGGTAACGCAAGAGTAAAAATTGTCTAAGGAGTAAAATAATAATGGAATGGCAATTCCACTACTTGACATATCTTTATGTTTTGCTGACAACAACATATTCTGTTCTTCCAGTCAAGATTAAATGCTCCGGTTCTATCTCAACATGTCAGGTAATTTTGTGTTGTCTTATTTTCAAAATTATTTCACTCCAAGCAGGTTTTTCACATTTGGTTGAATTTGAGGTTTTCATTGGAGTTTCTAAGATTTCAATGAAAACTGCTGGGATGTCTGGATGGTCTGGATTCTTCATCTGGTCTCTAATTCTCCCAGCTTCTTTTCCAGGTCTATGTGGGGGGAACAGTTTTTCCCCACTATGGTCGACTGGAACACCAAAATCCACTTGTTCAGAAGTTCTTTGTTGTGGCTTGAAGCTAGATTTAGTCTTCTGATCTGAATTGATTAATCTGTTTGTATCTCAACGTCACAGAAAATTATATGCGTCTTACTTTCTAGGAGATACTCTGATTTGTGATTTCTTTCAGCCTGACCAAATTTTAGTTTTTTGCACAATTTCTAGTGGATCACCTTTCCTACCCTCTCATGCCCTCCCTTGTATTCCTTTTGTGTCAGTTTACTGCATTCGTTTATCATTTGAGTAACTGTTTCATCTCTGTCACGACATAACTTACAATTGCTATTCTTTTGTCTTTTATCAATTTTTTTTATATAATTGGTTCTTATGGCATTATTTTATGCTACTATTAAAAGAGATTCAATTTCTTTCTTCTTAGCCATACCTATGTAATCCCGTGGGAAATTTCTTTAATGTGTCGTTTGAAGTAAACTATTATTATTATTATTATTATTATTATTATTATTAGAAGAAGAAGAAGAAGAAGAAGAAGAAGAAGAAGAAGAAGAAGAAGAAGAAGAAGAAGAAGAAGAGTGTTAAGTTCCAGCAGAAACTTGCTGTCATTTTTTCCTGCAAAACTGTCAATCATCAGTGGTTCGAAAGACTAAGAAGAATGCAAGAAATTTTTGAAGACTTTTTGTTACTGGATCCCCAGTGAAAACCATCAGTTTCTACCCATGAGAAGACTCAACGAGTTCAAAATAGAACAATGAGTAGATTAATTGATATCTTATGTAAATACAATATAAAGATAATCATGATCTTGCTAGAGAACAGAAAACACTGCAGAAGATGAATGTGACAGATGTACCTATCATTACTGGAATATTTGGAAGAATTTTGAGGAGCCTTATAAAAGATGGGAAAGTTTGGTAATTTGAGGAAAATTTAGAATTTTTCAGATGACAGGTTAATTAAAATCAGACAAAAAGGGAGTGATCTCTTCAGCATATTTCTCTGCGTTATTTATTTTCATATCGTTTTTACTGTTGACATTTGAAAGAATGTTAAAAGCTGACGACACGAATGATTTGAAAGAATGTTAAAAGCTGACGACACGAATGACATAAAGAAAATTCGTTAAATATTTTATCTTCCATACCACAACATCAATACGCAGAAAGGGTGAGTTTTTATGTTTTTAGATAAACACCTTTAGAGACATTTACTTGTTTGTTTGTTTGTTTGTTTGTTTGCTTTTTGTTTATGTTTAAGATAGATAGATAGATAGATAGATAGATATCAAAGACACACACACACACACACACACACTTATATATATATATATATATATATATATATATACATATATATATATATATATATATATATATATATAATAAGTTTAGGTTAATCTGTTACAAGGTAAAGAATATGGGATACCCAGTGAGAATCAAACCCACTAATAATGATTTACGAGCCCTGCATTCTAAGCATTATACCGCATGAGACAGACAAAATTGTTTTATGATTGTGTTTGTTGTGTGTGTGTGAACGTGTGTGTTTGCGTGTGTGTGTATGAGTGTGTGTAGTGTGTGTTGTGTGTTAGCGTGTGTTTGCGTGTGTGTATGTATGTGTGTATGTATGTGTGGGTGAGGGAATGTGTGTTTCGTCAAAATAAATAGATAAAATAAAAGATTAAGAGGAAAATGTCTCTCCCTACTGTCATGTGTCGACTTTGTTTCAACGAAATAATTTTTTTTTTGTTAGCTTAACATGCCAGTTTAATTTTAGTAAGTGTCTTTCTTTTCCTTTTTCATTCTCAACTTTATGTATATATATATATATATATATATATATATATATATATATATATATGTGTGTGTGTGTGTGTGTGTGTGTGTGTGTGTGTGTGTGTGTGTGTGTGTGTGTGTGTGTGTTTTCCATGACAGATAATATCACCAACATTCAGATTTAATATGTAATATTATGAACATAAAAGTCGATAAGATCTTTTTACTTATACAGTTTGCTCTCTCATTTATGTTTCATAACTGCTTTTATCCGGGATTCTTTCTTTCTTTCTTTCTTTCTTTCTTTTTTGTTTATGTCTTTGTTCATCTATTTATTTATTTATAAGCACGTTCTTTCTTTCTTTCTTTCTTTCTTTCTTGCTTTTTTCTTTCATTCTTATATCTACCCACTTTCGCTCTCCCTCTATTTTTCTGAAGTCTAAAGAAAAAGATGGGAAGAAAGAGAGAAAAGAACAAAAGAAAGAAAGAAAGAAAGAAAGAAAGAAAGAAAGAAAGAAAATAAATTGTAAGCGAAAGAAAAGTAAGGTAGAAATAAAATTAAAAAAGAAAGAAAAAACTAATAAGATAATTCTTGACTGAATAAGAGAGAGAAAGAGAGAAAGCATAAAAGAAAGAATAGAAAAGAAGAAAAAGAAAGAAGAAAGAATTACAATGCAAATAGCAAAGTAAAAATTCAAAAAGAAAACAAAGAAGATATTAAAAAGAACAAAGACTTTAAAAGAATTACAGATCTTAATATCTTTTTTTCTTTATTTCTGTTCAATTATCAGTCCACCTGCTTCCATTTTCCCTCCATCTCCTAACCTATATTCAATCCACATCCCACGTCGTCTTGCAAATAAACTAATAAATAATGAACCCTACGTTTAGCCACGTGGGTAGCTCAACTAGTTTCATTTCCTGTGAAACCATTGAAACAACGTCGTGGCCAACCAAGCTGCCTTCCTGATGTCATTATGCGACTACTACATGTTTTATGGCTTATCAGCCAGCCACCGCACTGCGAATCTGTGAAAACCGTGTGTTCGTTCATTTTTTTTTCCTTTGTTTTGTTTTTTTTTTTTTTGCTGGGGGGGGGGTTCTTCCTTACTTCTTTGTCAAGTAAAAATCTCGGCGTTCGTGTTGCATTGGAGGTGTGGCATCTGGCAAAAAGCGGTGCCTGTTTCACTGTTCTCGGTGAGTCAAGAGCTGGCTTTGAAAGCATCGACCAACATTGCCCACCGACCCGGCATCAGGCATCCAATTATAAATAAATAATTATCTATTCTCTTGAAAAAGATTTTTCAAAAGTTTTTTTGAAATTAATTCTTTTGTTGGTTTAGCCAAACGTAAATAATACACACACACACACACACACACACACACACACACACACATATATATATATATATATATATGAAAAGAAAAAAAGAGAAAAGAAAAAAGAGAAAAAGACAATACAATTACGTCTTTTTTGTTTTTATGACATATCCTGATATGTAGTGCAAATTATTTTTCTTTATAGTACTGTTCTCGATTCATGACCACCAAGAAGCCCTTTCTTTCTGATTCCCAATTCATCATGAACCTCTTTATCATTTCCTTGTTATGGGTTTTAACCCATAATAAATTAGTTCCACTTATGTTCTTCTATGAAGATGGTTTTGGCATTAACTAACCCACGAAAGTTGATATGCATTAAAAAAAGAAACCAAAACTAAATACGAATAATTTTTCAACAGATTTTTTAACCCATAGATGGTAGCCTAACAAGTACTACGACTCTAGATCAGAGTGGACCTAGGAGTAGTGGTAATGAAGTGATACTCCACACTACCTATGTTTCTAGAACTGGAGCCTCACGATCAAATAATGTTTAGAATCATACCAAGGTCGCCTCTTTTTGAAGGGCTCATTCTTCAGGGGATACAATTAATGCATTGTACGCCCCACCGACGTAAATAAGAGTAAAGAATATGATCTCGGCGAGACTTACACTCACATCTTTTTCTACAACTGCTTTACCAATTCAACTTGAAGAACGTGGTTAGTATGGCAGAAGATCAAAGAAAACCTATAAAATAATACCTCAGTCTATATACCATCAGTTAAAATGTTATTGTTTAGCACGCTAGTTGTGGAAAGACGTTGATTTTAGTCTTTCAACAGTCACATACGAAATACATTTGAAATAAACAATTAAAAGTAGAAAGACGTTGATTTTGGGGATGCTTAAGAATGGTGCTCGTCAGAAGTAGATTCGCCTACCTGGATGAGGCTGTTCACATGGCGCTGATATCTACAGGAAAGCTGGAAATCCAACTATTCTCCCGTCAACTATGGGTAATTAGTAGGGTAGACTGAGCTCTTCAGCCTTATCAACATGTTTAGAAGGAAAACTCTGAATCCAAACCAGCTGTAGACCTGGATAGGTATAGGCTTCGCCAGACGATACGAATTAAAGACTGGCTACATATTTTGCACCTCGAAGACCAAATCAGCTAAGAGACCAGTAACTAATATTAAAAGTATACTTTTTTGAATTCATTTTTTAGATAACGCTCGGTCAATCATAATTGATAATTTTGATGTGTATCATTTTGTATCTTCTAGTTGTAGTTGTTGTTTATCGTAACTCATTGGGCCATCATTTTTATAACAGCGATAGGAAGCTACTAGAATTAAGAAGATCAGGGATAAGTAAGTAAAGTTGGCTCCCTTTTCGATAGCTACTACACAAAGATGTAGGGGAGAGCCCTACTCCTTTCCCTACTCACTTTACCCTTGATCCGTACCTTATAATGCTGAGTGTTAAGCAATTGAACCCAGGTCTCCCGAGCCATTGGCGAACACTCTACCCACTAGGTCAATTATTAGTAATAACAATTTGACATAATTATTGCTGAAATGAAACAGAAAAGATCTTAACATTAAGTTATACACATAACTATGCCTTATAAAAATAGATAAATAAATGAAGTTTTCTTATCAAAACAAACAAAATGACTTTCTTTTCAACTATGAAGAATGAAGCAGATAATGTTTATAAACAATTAAATCGCGTAAATTCGAATCATAAAATTAGATTCATGCCGAATTCCGATAGATATCTGAATACTTTGCAAGCTTGACATTTTTTGTCGCTCATAAGTTTGGCCATAAAACGAAGTGATGAGTCTTAAACAGAATTATTTAAGTTTTTTTATTTCGTCAAATATTTTAATGTGTATCACATATTTTGTTCACCCAATTTCTATTGCTTTTATTATACTGGGTCTTTCAGAAACTTCAATATCATTTCGTAATCTAAAAACTCAACCAATTCTCGTGTAAATGATCTCAAATTTAGCGTCACGTGTAGAAACGACTCAAAACTATATCTTTAATGATTTATGCTTGTTTGTCTTTATTTTCACATATACAAATATCATTCACAGGAAAATAAAAGACTCTTAAACATTAAATATAGAATTTGGTGTTGTTTCTACTCATGTAGTTAAAATTTAAGATCATTTGAATGAGAATTAGTCAATTAGTGAGATTATGAAATGATATCATTTTTTCTGAAATACGTGGTGTTTTCAATAAGTTTCCAGACTTTTTTGGTATAGGCATTTAAAATTGTCGCAGACTCTTGAAGATTCAGTATGTTATTGCTATACATCTTATGAGATGACTGGCCAACTCTTATGATTTCAGGTTCAAAGGAACAGATACAGCAGCATTTGAAATACACCCTACTAAAGCCTGATTGTCACAGCTGGTGAATTTCAAAAATGCAATCTGGACGTGAGGACACTTTAGAAGAACGATATGCAATAAAATTCTGTTTTAAAAATGCCACAGAAACGTATGGAATGCTGCAGACGGCTTTTGGAGCATCTTGCATGAATTTTTGAGTGGCATAAGAGATTCAAGGAAGGCAGGGAGTCTGTGAGGGATGATGAGAGGTGTGGGACGAGTTAGGGTTAGGGTTACTATGTTGAGGTTTTAAGGGAGTTCAAAAAAAGATTCCTTGGGAAGAGGCCAGCACTCTTCAAATCGGGTCAGTGGCATTTCCAACAGGACAATGCACCAGTCCACAACTCCATCCTTGTCACAGACTATTTCACCAAGATGGGCATCAACATAGTTCGTCACGCTCCCCATAGTCCAGACCTTGCTCTCTGTGACTTTTGGTTATTCCCTAAGCGCAGAGGTTGTCTTTATGAGACAATTGAGGGGATGAAAGAGGCTGTGATGAAGGTCATTGACACGCTCACACAAGAGGACTTCCATGGGGCCTTCCTGATGTTGTTAGAAGGGTACAACAAGTGCATTGCAGCCGGAGGAGATAACTTCGAAGGGGACTAGAGTTTCATGTGTGTACTATCAATAAAAGTGCCCATACGAAAAAATTCTGGAAACTCATTTAATGATCCTCGTACCCGATATACATCTAAAAGAAATATATCAATTTTTTTTAAACACCCTGCATACCAGCTGAACCTATAGAAATTGCATGGTTTAATTACAAATTATAAGTAATGATTAAAGTTCAACACTTTTAAAAGTATATCTAAGAGTCACACACACACACACACACACGTATATTTATATATATATTTATGCATACATATATATGCAAATTATTTACCAAACTCATCTGCAAGGTCAATTTTTTAGCAGAGTTTGAAGAAAAAGTTTTCATTCTTCTAGATTAGTTACTTATCAAGACAAAAGCATCTACTAAGCGATATTATTTACCCATAACTGACTATATCCAAATAAGTACATTTACCAACCCCTCCGCACTTGTAGGATGTGTGATACAAGGTCACTTTTTTAGAGCGGAGTTTAACAGGTCCGAATTTTTTTCTTCTCCTTAACCGGAAGCTATTATCAAGGTTATTGAGCCAGTCTGCCCTATTATTTACCCATAGATGGAAGGAAAATAGTAGGAAGCATATTCCATTGAAAACAGCCTTGTCCAGTATTTAAACACTTGCTGACGTGACCATTTCCTATTAGAATAATCACGAGCACCTCCGAATAACACATGCAACACTTATTTATACATATAAAATATAATATCTATCTAAATCTCTTTAGGGGGTACTATTTACATTATTTATGCATCTCAAATAACTGTCCTTATCTAGATTGTTATATTCAGAACGCTTCAGCCGTTGTATGCTACGACCTTCTACAATCTCTGAGTCTGGTTTCTGCAGAATGAAAAGATATGAAATATACCAAGGTATGAATATCAAAATGGGAACATCTCACGCCTTCTACCAGTATTGAATAAAGTATTAAGTTCGAAAATTTCAGGGGCTTACTGGATACATCAAAAGATTCCTGAAAAAAATGCCGGGGTAGAGGGTTGATGATAGGCGTGGGGTGGTTAGAAGAGGTGAATATGTAAAATATCTATTTACCCAAACCCCAACCACGGGTCGGATGCGTCTCAAGTGGTGGTAGTGCGTAACACACGCTGAGATTATTAATATTAAATATTGATAGTTGATAATAGAATTATTTTACAAATATAAATAGATACATATTTTTCAGAATTCGAAATCCAGTCGCGCTGTTACATTTACTTTCGGATTAATACCCTTTAGAAAGGCATGAATCCCTTTATCTTCTCAGCTATTGATTAAATAGAACCAATACTGTTCTTCTAGGAGGATGGCTATTGGGATTAAATAGCCCATGTTGATATGCCATTGAATAAATTGATAGAAAAAAGGAAAGAAAGAAAGACAGAAAGATATTTTTTCAGTATATACAGTGAGAAAGTAAGGGATGCTGCAGTTTCACAGTCTCTACAGACGAGCCACCACTGAACAAAAGGGTAATTGGATGGTTTGAATTCATCTTTTTTCTTTCTCTTAGACTGGTTGTAACACCAGGACTAAAGAGGCCACTTTTCCCTTATATTTACATATAACTTTGTGGAAGAGAGATGGATTTAAAAAAAGAGCTTTAGCTCCAAGTGAAACACAAACTGCTTCATCCAGGATTTTAACTCGGATTGTTGTTTCCATTTCCTTACGATGATGACCACAATGCCAGGTACGTATTTATCAACCCCTCCACACGGACAGGATATGACACAAGGTCAATTTTTAAGCGGAGTTTAACAGGTTTGAATTCAGAGTCTTCCTTCTCCTAGACTGGTTGTCTAAGTAAGGCTGAAGAGCCCAGTCTGTTCTACTATTTACCCATAGCTGGAAGGAGAATAATTTGATTCATGCCTTTCCCAAGGGTCTTAGTGCTTTGTGAAATGCAATCAACCTCTTCCAGGATTTGAACTTGTGTCACCGTGTCCATTTCCAACGACGATAACCATTGCACCACGGGCACCTCCACGTTTTTATATGTAGAGTACATTGTAGACTTCTTAAATGACTGGTGAATTCCTTTTTTGAGATTGAAGATACATTTTTTAAGTTGTTATTTCTAAGATAATGTAGGGATGCATAAATAATTGTCTTCCCAAGAATTCTGGGTGTATCTTCCAACGTCACGTGTCCGTTAGTCACGTGAAAATTAAGACCTCTTAATCATCCTCTTCTTGGGGTCCTGACTTCAAAGCGAGAAGACATAAGTGGAAAGACTATCTGCGAAACAGAAATTCGACTTTGTCTCAAATTCCAAAGAGGTATTTTATTTCACTTTCCCATTGTAATAAAGACCAAAGAAGAAATAGTAAGACCTTTAAATTTTCATAGTTGTAAACTCCTCTTATACACCGCTGGTTCATCGAATAATGTGAGTAATTTATCTGTTTAAGACACATAATTTATTATCTTAATACTTATTATATATGTTTATTAAATGTCACACACACACACACACACACACACACACATATATATATATATATATATCTTTCCTTTTTTTATCCAGTCAGTGCATCAGTAGATACACAAATGCTTATATTGTTGAAAACGGAATATCCTCTCACAGATCAAAAAGCCGCTACCCAATCAGCTGGAGGATACATCGACAACACGTCTACAGAGGAGTGAGACCCCAACAACGAAGCTACCTGTTGGGTGTGGATAGTGACTCGCAATGCTTGAGGACGGGATCCTGGTGGCTGATAAGTATGTGACCCGAATGCTAAAGCGGTCACAACACCTGCAACACTCCCCTGTGACCCTTTCTGGTTAAGACCGGTGATTGGAGAGAGCCGATCTGATCAATCAGTTGATCATGTCTAGTCTTAGCACCGACAAGATTGTCCTGAACGTATTCTTCAAATTGCTGTTGTGGTAAACAAACACCTAACACTTTTTATCTTAAAAGTGCTAGAAGACAAATAATCCTTTGTTCGTCCTGGCATTAAACTGCATCTGGGGGTGAGGCTCTGGACCTGGAGTCCGGAGAATGTGGAGTCGAGTACCTCTTCATTACTATTATTCTCAAGCCAACTCTGACTCGGAGTGGTAACACCTGTTACAGCAGCATCTATTGGTTTTCTAAAAAATAGAATTATTGGCGTTGAATAGCAATACCCGAAATACTGTTTGCAAACTAATGAGCTCCAACTCGTTTAAAAGTAATGTTAACTACAAACCATTCGCTCACAAATCATATATATATATATATATATATATATATATATATATATTTGGCATTAATAGCCCATAGATATTGATATGCCATAAAAAACAACTCATCAACCCAATAGCCGGTATCTTATCCGATACTGGCAAAGTATACCTATTCTTGATATTATCAACTCCGATAATAATTTTGATTTTAGGCAAGATTTTCAGTAATATCCTGAATCACATTAGTTTTTTTTTCTGATCACTAGGTTGTCTAATTAGAAAAGTTGTTCTTTTTAATACAGACACGTCTTAATTTGCTAACATAAAATAAAAAAAAATGATAAATAAAATGAAAAGTTCAAATTTATTGATGATAATGATTTTCTAGTTCTTTCATCAGAAACTCTGAAATCTAACTGACAGGTTGCATCATCTTGTTGGAAACATTGTATCTTCTGTTGTGAGTGCCTAGCGGAGTGTAACGTTTAGAGAGCGAGTTAATCTAGAAGATTATTGATAACGAGCTCAATCGTCACCGATTGTCTCATAATTCTTGTCTGGTACTCAATAAAATTAACCTTCAGCTTCTATTGTGATATTTTTAATGCTACAAGGGTCAGCTGACATGCGCAAACGGCTCTTTTAAGGATTTAAGATGTTGACTTTTCTTGTCTTTGATAATTTGCCAAGAAACAGAGTGGAAAATATATTATTGTTACCAAGCCGGCTAATCGTGTGCAGGTGACCATTTGATTGATCAGTGTATGGCTCAGTTAACTAGTCGGTTGATTTAGACCCTGCCTGTTCAAGATTCTTAATGATCACCGCGATATAAAACTAGGGAAAAAAGTATATTTTGATTAATTCTTTCTTTAATGAAGCTCTGTTAGTCATCATTATTATTGCGATAAAAACAAAAAGAATTAGGAAGATCAAAGACAGTTCTGACAATATTATTAATAATTACAAGTAAAGTCATATTTTTGGCATATTGAAATACTTATGATCATTAAACTTTATTTTGTTGACTCTTTATGCAAAACATTACTCATTGCTTTCTTTATAGGAATGTATAAAAATATCATACTGTTTTTCTTTTTTTTTTTATCTGCTTGCGCGCGTGCGAGTGCGAGTGCGCGTAAATGTTTTCATATATGTATTCGTAGATTTCTCAGATGGTTACTGGATATTGAAGTAATTAATATTTTTTCGCTTCTGAAAGACAATTTCTTTATATTATATTTTCCGTTTTCGCATGGGATGTCGCTGACGAAAGTGCACGTCACTAAGACGTATCGAGAGAAAAATCACAAAGAATATGAGTTTCAAAGAACAAAAGAAAAAAAACATACGCGATTATGTTTCTCAAAATTTGAAAAATCCCTCTGCTCAATAGTAGTTGGTTGGTTGGTTGGTTGGTTGGCTGGTTGGTTGGTTTTACCGCGTATCAACCCTTTTTTGCTCATTTAACGCCGAATGAAGTTATTTTGATAAAAGTTAGAACAATTCAGTTTAGTATAAGTACAGGTTTTTGCTTACACAGTTGAATGTCAAAATAGTTCTATTTCAAACAATTCAGTTTAGCATAAGTACACAGTTTAAATGTCAAAACAGCTTTAGTACACAGTTTCAATGTCAAAAAACACTTCTATTTCAAACAATTCAGTTTAGCATAAGTACACAGTTTAGTTCTATTTGACCCATAGATAGGACCCTATCAGGTACAACCACTTTTGGCCAGAACGGACCTGGGAGCGATGGCATATTCAATAATAGTTATTATATTTGTTTACTAAGTTTTTACTGAATGTGGCACAAAACCAGATGAATGGGATACCCAGTAAGACTCGAACGTACTATTAATGATTTGCTAACCATTATATTATGAGAAGCTATTTTAAAATTTGTTAAGTGTCGTTCTCTTTTAAACACATGGACTCATCAGTGTTGGCCGACCAGGAAAAAAAAACATTCATCAACTCTGAATGCCATCAAGATGCCTCAATGCTTGAGGATGGGGTATTAGTGACTGAATTGTCAGTGATCCAGAAGTTAAAGCTGTCATAAGACCTACAACACTCTACTTTGGCACTTACTGGGCTAGACAGTCTGTTGGAGCGGCCCAGCTGATCAATCGGCTGGTCATGTCAAGCTGTAGCACCTATATGATTGTCCCGAACGTATTCTTCAAATTGCTGGCGTGGTAAACAAACCCTTAACCCTTTTTATCTTAAAGGTGCTAGAAAACGGTGGCTGAGGGTCAATCATATAAAGAAAGACCAACAGTCCTCTGATTGTTCTGGTTGGTTGGCTGGTTAGTTTTACGGTCTATCAACCCTTTTCGGGTCATTTAATGCTGAATTAAGTCGTTTTTATAAAAGTCTCAAACAATTCAGGTGCCATTTGTCTAATAAGTAGAGTGTTCGCCAATGGTCCGAGAGACCGGGATTCAATCCTAGGTCTCAAAAATGGTACTTGAAGCCGCTTTGCTTAACACTCAGTATTATAAGGTAAGGATCAAGGATAGCGGAGCAATCCAGGGAAAGGAGTAGCGCCCTCCCTACACCTCGGTGTAGTTGCTATTGAAAAGGGAGCCTTCAGGTCATCCTCGACTAAGGTCACCAACTTTACCTTACTTATAAGTACAGTTTTCTTTACACACAATTTAATGTCAAAACAGTTCTATTTCAAACAATTCAGCTTAGCATAAGTACACAGTGTTTTGTTTACACGCAGTTAAATCCAAAAACAGTTAATTTAAATAATTCTGTTTGGCATAATTACAGTTTAGTTCAATTTGACCCATAGATAGGACCCTATCAGATGCTACCTCTCCGGGCTAGAGTGGACCTGGCAATAAAGGAGTACTCCGTATTCCCCAAAGCTCCAAATTTACTGGAGCCTTACGATCAGATTGTTTAGTCTCATATTAGGACACTCGTTGGAGGCGTCTTACCCCTCTGCTGAGATGTAGTCGGTGTATTCTACAGTCCCAGGCGACTGGACCCTTTTATTGTTGTCTATGACATTAAACTGCATCTGATGGTGAGGCAGAGTTAAAGTTGGGGTATGTAAAGTACCTCTTCATTCCGCCAACTCCAGCCCGGAATGATAGCACCTGTTAAGGTCCTATCTATCATTATATATTGCAAATTATTGGTGTGAGACAGGAATACTTGAAACCATTCAACTGTTCAAAATCAAATGATTATTTTAGATAGTTCGTTTAGACAATATAATTGTTCATAAATTATTATGATTAAATAGGAATATTTAAGACCATACAACCGTGTGCAAATTATTTGTTTTAGGTAGGATTACTTGATATCTGTGTAAAAACAAATGATTATAGACAAATGAAACTTAACAATTTTTAAAATTTGATGAGAAATTGAAAAAATAATTTATTACAATAAAAAAAATTACAAACGAATTCCGGCTTTACATAACACGTAAGCAGTTGACACGCTCTTATAAACCAAACCAAACTTCTACCCTCTTTCACACAGTCGCATATACAAACTTTCTCTTTATCTCTGTCTATCTCGG
>OY757931.1:43466261-43561261 GCA_963585895.1 Sepioteuthis lessoniana
CTGTTTAAGCCAATAAAGTCGGTAATTTTATTCATAGTGGCCTGCCTGTCCTTTACCAAATCGTTGTATTGAACATCGAGAATGGGATGGTCGGCAAAAAACTCGTGCACCCACGCTTGCCAGTTTTCGGTAGTCTCAAAGTCTTTGATGCAATCTTCCTTTACCAATTCTACTGCTTTATCTTCTACAGCAGTTTGCGCACCGTTGGCCATCCACTTGTTCGTTTTTGCAGCAATCTTTCTCGATAAATGCACTTTCAACTGATTGTCGCGTTTTAAATGAATGATCTTTAAATCGGGAATGCTTTTAAAGTAATCCCAAACTTTTTCCCATTGATCGGTGCGTGCATGATAGTAGAATATTTTGAATCCTGCCGCTTTAATTCCTTTAGGGTATTTGCGGTAAATGTATTGTTCTACATAATCTACCGGTTGTTGCTCTCTTAATGCAATGGCCGGAGCAGTGCTTCCTTGAAAGCTTCCGCCAATGCCAGAAGTAATGTCGCCAAAGATTTCGGCATAACATACTGCATCGGGGTGTGAGTTGAGCAAGCTTACCAATAAGTTAGAGCCTACCCGCGATCGGCACACAATCATATACCGTTGGTAATTGGTGTCGCCCTTCAACAGATTCATGTCAATGGCCTTATTCACATAATGCTGCTGTAGCTTGTTGAGCTTTCCCGGTATTTTTTTCAGCTTACTCACTGTACCATCAAACGTTGAACGCCACTTTTATTTTTATTCATTACACGAACCATGTACATACCAGGTGCCAGGGCACCTACATTCAGTTGTGTATAGTTTTGTTGATTTACTTGTTGTTCTTGTATCACCTTGCCCTGAAGGTTCATCACCTGTACTACCACCTGGTTCAATCCAAATACTACAGTAACCTGATTGGTAGCAGGATTGGGGTACATGTTAAAATTAATGGTATGAACAAGAGCTTGTATGCCTACTCCGGTAACATTCAATGTATCGGAAATGGTAGAACAGCCGGTTCCAGTATCAAATACTTCTACCTGGTACACGCCATCTTGAATGGCAGTATGGCTTTGGTTGGTAGCTCCACCAATGGGGTTTCCGTTCAAATACCATTGATAGGCATTGCCCATCACGCTTGAAGTAAGAAGGTTGGCATTTTGTATAATGGTTGGAACAGCTGGTCCCTGGTTGATGGTAAATGTACCGAAAGGGGCGGTAGTGCCCGACGGGCTGCTCGAAATAATTTGCAGGGCATAATTGCTGCCTGTTAACAAGCTTTGAGGCAGTACACCACAAAGAAGGGTGTCAGGCAAAGCAATGGTATCAAGATGAGTAGGGTTCGCAAAGCTTCCCGTTTCGTCCGATAGTACCAGAATAAATTCATTGCCCGGATTGAATAAACCATCAATACTAATGCCTACTTTAATGGTATCTCCTGTACAATAAGGGCCTGTGCTTATGATGCTGGGCTCCCACCGGGTAGGGAAGGCCGTGAGAAATAACGCACTGTCGATGTTGCTTGCAGCAATAGTATTGGCAGTAGTGTTGGTAGTGCCGCCATAGTTGAACCAGGTGATGCCGGAGTCGATGCTATGATACAGCATCAGTTCTTGCTCGTATGGGGTGTTTACCTCTGTTTGGTCGTAATGAAAAACAAGGTTGGCATCCATCGCCACCACATTGCCAGTAGCAAAGGTATACCAACGTTCAATGCTTTGTGCCCCTCCATTGTTGGAGGTAAGGTGTCCGCGTCGCACGGTTGAAGTGCCCAGCAAGGCACTGGTAGTAATTTCGAACCCGAGGCCGGCAATGTTTTCAGCAGTAAGCGCACCGGCATACGACCGTGTAGCTTGCTCATAACCATTGCCATCAATGGGGAATCCATTTTGCTCACTTAAGGTAACGGAGTCGCCCAAAATAATAATGCCATCATTAATTACAGTAGCGTTGGCTTCTATTTCAAACAAGTTGCTTGAGGCAGCATTGGCGGTAACTATAGTGTTGTTGTTTACATGCACGGTGGTGCCTCCAACTACCTTTAGTTGTGCCCACAGAGCAGGAGCTGTCAGTAATAAAAGGAATGAGAACAATAACGCTTTGAAGAACTGCATAAATCAACAACGGTTACAGCACATAAATTTACGAAATAAAAGATGGATGCCCGCAAATTTTACACGAAACGGCAGATTTTCTAATCCTTTCTCAGTTGTTGATACACCAATTCCAATCCGCTGCGCAAGCTGGTATTGGGTTTGTAGTTGATGGCTGAAAAAAGCTTGTCGGAATTCCCGAACCTGCGTTTTACCTCATAGTCGTAACGTTTCTTGGGAGCCGCAATGAAGTTGATCTCCGATTGTGAGCCGGTTACTGATAAGATGGTTTCGGCCAATTCAAGGATGGTCGATTCTTCTTCGTTAGCAATGTTGTAGATTTCACAACCAGAGGCTTTCTTTGACAACTCCAAACAAGAATAAATGGTGTCATCGATGTAAGTGAAATCACGCGTTTGCTGGCCATCACCAAAAACAGTAATGGGCTTGTTGTTCATGGCCTGCTCAAAAAAGCGAGGAGTAACCATGCGGTTGTCTTGCGACTTACCATATACATTAAAGAACCGCAGCGAAGTGGATTCCAATCCTTTTTCTTCGTGTAGTGCTGCCAGGTAAATTTCGTTGTAACGCTTGGCAATGGCGTAACTGGTGGTAGGGTCGAGTTGAATGTTTTCCTTAAAACTCTTTTCAATGGCCGAATGCCCGTATACTCCACTGGTAGAAGCATAAATAATTTTTTCTACGCTATGGGTCATGGCTGCATCCGCTATGTTTTGCATGCCAATCACCTCGGTGTCCATGGTCTCCACAGGATTGTCGGCCACCACATCCACTCCAAGCACAGCAGAGAAGTGAAAAATTTGTGAACACCCTTTGCTCAATTTGAGCATCAACTCCCGGTCGCGCACATCGGCTTTGTGGAACTCAATGTTGTTTAAAATATCTTTCTCAATTTTATTGCCGCGCAAAA
The DNA here is from genome assembly GCA_963585895.1 of Sepioteuthis lessoniana. NCBI lineage: Eukaryota > Metazoa > Mollusca > Cephalopoda > Myopsida > Loliginidae > Sepioteuthis > Sepioteuthis lessoniana. Next base: position 43,469,270 of record OY757931.1, read on the forward strand.
GAATATCTGCAACAACTACCTCATTGCCTTCTTCCACCAACTTCTTTACCAAATGGCTTCCAATAAAGCCTGCTCCACCTGTAACCAAAATTCGATCCATGTTCACTATTTTTTGAATTGACCCGCAATTTAAGAATATTGGAATAAATAGACCGGTTATCAATGAATTATCACCAATTAGCGAACACAATTGCCATTCTTGCGTATGAGGGTAGAGCAACATTGATTGAATGTTATAAATTTGCCGGTGTTACAAACCATGTAAGTGTTAATTATGAAGGCGATCAAGGCATTTATTGCAGATCAGTTGGCGGGATTCTCAATTTCCGACATCCCTAATTTTTTGGTAGCACTCTTGTTGGCTGCCGTGTTGGCGTTGATATTGAGCAAGCTTTATGTAAAGTTTGGAAGTTCTGATAAAGATAAGCGAAAGTTTGCCCGTACGTTGGTAACGATAGCTGTAGGCATTAAATAACCTTCGAAGGCTGATATGTCATTAAAACAAAGTAACTTAATGTAGAAAACAAATGAAACCTTTAGTAATAAAACCAACATGAAGAGGTGAGAAAATATGGTTCAGTTTGGTTGGGTTTTATGGCATATCAACCATTGTAAGTTATTTAATGCCAAATCCTCTTCATACGAGGTGCCTTCAATAAGTTCCCAGACTTTCTGTACGGCAATTTTTATGATTTCAGGCAATTTTTATGGTTTCAGGCAATTTTTATGGTTTCAGGTTCAAATGAACAGCTACAGCAGCAATTAGAATACACCCTACTAAAGCCGGATTATCACAGCTGGTGAATTTCAAAAATGCAATCTAGACGTGAGGACACTTTAAAAAAACGATATGCAATAAAATTCTGTTTTAATCTTGGAAAAAAGGCCACAGAAATGTGTGGAATGCTTCAGACTGTTTTCGACCATTTTGCATGAATCGAGCATCAATTTTTGAGTGGCATAAGAGATTCAAGGAAGGCAGGGAGTCTGTGAGGGATGATGAGAGGTGTGGAAGGAGTAAGACAGAACAACAGAGGTGATTGGCCAAATAAAGAATTTCATGGATAAAGAACGTCGTGTGTCTATAGAGACAATAAGTGCACAGTGTGGGAACTATACACACAATTATTCGCGAGGAACTGAAGATGCGGAAGATTTGCGCGAAGTTTGTCCCAAAGGTGCTCAGAGAAGATCAGACAGAAAGACGTTGTCATTACAGCAGGGAGATGGTTGAGCTGATCAATTCAGATCTCGCAGTTCTTGGTGCTCTGGTGACTGGCGATGAAATCAGGATATACTGATATGAGCCAGAGACCAAGAGACAGAGTTCCCAGTAGAAACATGCTAGCTCTCCCAGACCCAAAAAGGCCAAACAGAGCAAATCCACCCACAAACTTTTGATGATCCCTTTTTTTGACAGTATTGGTATGATCTACATGCACTGGGTGTCCACTGGAGAGACAGTCAACAAAGAATACTATGCTGAGGTTTTAAGGGAGTTCAGGAAGAAATTCCGTCGGAAGAGGCCAGCACTCTTCAAATCGGGTCAGTGGCATTTCCAACAGGACAATGCACCAGTCCACAACTCCATCGTAGTAAAAGACTATTTCACCAAGATGGGCATCAACACAGTTCCTCACGCTCCCTATAGTCCAGACCTTGCTCCCTGTGACTTTTGGTTATTCCCTAAGCTCAAGGAAAAACTTAGAGGCTGTCGTTATATGACAATTGAAGAGATGAAAGAGGCTGTGATGAAGGTCATTGACACGCTCACACAAGAGGACTTCCATGGGGCGTTCCTGATGTTGTTGGAACAGTACAAGTGCATTTCAGCCTGAGTAGATAACTTCGAAGGTGATTAGAGTTTCATGTGTGTACAATCAATAATGTGCCCATACGAAAAAAGTCTGGAAACTTATTTAATGATCCTCGTACATATTATACATGGAGATAACAATTTTTAACGAGCCAGAACTCATTCGTTTCCATGTCATTAAATAGTTATACGAATGATTTGTAAGTCAATAGTTTGTAGATAGTCTTATTTTTAAATGAGTCATAGCTAATTTATTTGCACACAAGAATTACAATTGTTTGTACTCAGTTAAATGGTTCCAAATATTCTAACACGAATTGTTCTATTCAGTACTAATCATTTGTTTTCATTCATTGTTTTAAATTTAGTTATCTAACATAAATAGCTGATTTGCACACAGTAAAATGTTTAAAGCATTACTATATGACACTAACAATTCAATTTAGGCACATAGTTAAAGAGTTTAAAGTATTGCTAATCAACTTTAATTATTCTATTCAACATTACTTATTCATTAGCTCACTGTTAAAGTGTTCCATGTATTGCTATATATCACTTACAATTTAATTAAACAGCAATCACTTGTTTACACACGGTTAAATTCGATTTAACGTAAGTCATTTATTTGCACAGAGTTTAAATGTCAAACAGTTCTAGTTGAGCCATAAATAGGACCCTATCAGATGCTACCACTCCGGATCAGAGTGAACCTGGGAGCAATGCTACTGGACTGGATCTTTGCCATCAGATAGTTTCATGTTATATCCAGGATACACGTGGTGGGGCTTATCTGTATTCTACAGCCCTAGCCAACTGGACTTGTGATATGTTTTAATTCAGATTACACACACACACACACATATATATATATATATATATATATATAGGGTGGAACGAAAAAATTGTCACTCTAGAAAAGACGACATGATTCCATTTCCGTTTAATAAAAACCGGTTTTCTTTTTTTTTTTTTTGTTGCAGACCATCTACTAGTTGGCCAGTTGTGTACAAATCCCAAGAGCGATAGAAGCCTTCTATCATGTCTGAAAGTGACACAATGTTCAACGAGCGAGATCGGATATGCGCCGCTGTACAAGTCATGCCCTCTACCGATCCAACGTATGACAACAGGACCATTGCCAGCACCCTCAAAATACAAATCTGGACGGTTCAACGCTTGAGGGCACTGCTCAACGCATCGGACGACCCTTTGGAGGTGGTGGAGCGGAAGCCCAAGGCTGAGGACACCGCCAGGTAGACCCTGACCAAGGAGTTCATCGAAAAGGTCCAGGCATTCATTGATAAAACTCCCCAGCGGCCTATTCGGCAGATTGCCAGAAGTTTAGGCGTCTCACACACAACTGTGAAAACATGTGTGAAGGAGGACTTGAAGGGTAGGTCCTATAGGCGCCAGACAAGCAAGATCTTGACTGAGAAGACAAAGAACCTCAGGCTAATCAAGTCCTTCAGGTTTCTCAACAAACTAAAGCATCTCAAGAAACCAAACATGCTCTGGTTCTTTTCAGACGAAAAGAACTTCTGCCTGGACCAGGGGCACAACAACCAGAACCATCGCTGGATTGCCACAAATAACAGGGACGTGCCCAGGGTGATGAAAACAAAGTTCCGGATACAGTTATGGTCTTTGCTGTGGCTTCAATTGAGGGCCACATCATGCCACCTCACATCTTCGAAGTCGGCTTGAAAGTCAACACCAAAGTGTATCTGGATGTGCTGAAGAGTGTGGTGATCCCCTGGCGTAATCAGGTGGCCGGTGGCCGACCCTGGGTATAGCAGCAGGACTCCCCGCCGGCCCACAAGTCCAAAGAGACCCAGGCTTGGTTTTAGAAAGAGTGCAACGACTTAGTACCCTTCTCTCACTGGCCCCCTCCTCCCCTTACCTGAACCCGCTGGACTACTTCGTTTGGTCATACGTCGAGAACATCACGAACATGACCTCCCACAACACCAAAGCCAGCCTAATCGCCGCCATCCGCTGAGTATTCGCCGAGCTCCCGCCGGCGCTTGTGGAAAAGGCATGCTCCCAGTTCCGGATCCGTATCGCGGCGGTGATTGAGGCTGAAGGCGGCTACATTGAATAGATCTCAGCTCTACATAATCAAGTTACCTGAACTGATTTTTTCAATAAAAGTTTTAAAATAAAGCTGTAGTGTTTTTTCTTTAGGACGACAATTTTATCATAAAGTTGGCGACCGTAGGTTCCCTTTTCAACAGCAACAACATCGAGGTGTACAGAGGGTGATACTCCTTTCCCTGGATTGCTCCACTTGCCCTTAATACGTTCTTTATAATGCTGAGTATTGAGCAAGGAGGTATCAAATACTATGTATTGAGTCTTTAGTATGACTCGGCCTAGGATTGATTCCCACTCTTCCAGGCCATTCATTGGTGAACACTCTACCCACTAGAACAATAGGCCGGTATACTAATTATTTCCTCTCACTCTCACTATCACACACAGAATAAAAGCGTGTATGTGGATGACAAGAAACACTTAAATGGTAAGTGCAATAATAATAGAGACAAAACCGGGTTGGGCGTAGGAAGGAAACTTTTAAAAAATGTAAAGAGTAATTGAGGAGTGATTTAACAAGGATGTAAATAAGACTTTTTAAAGTGTATTCTTATTGGAATTATAATCCTTAAGAATAATATGGACCTACCTAAATAGACTAATACTAATCTGCTTAAGTTAGTAATTGATAATGTTAGCATACTTACAATATCAAATTAAAAAAATAAGGTGAATTTTGCCGAAAGCGTCAGCAATAAGAAACACTGTTACAATCGTACCTTTTTTCAAGGATATCAATGGAGATGGGTTATTTTATGTCCAAGAACATTGTCAGCTTGACCTTCTTGGTCACTTAAACTTTGCAAATAACTGCAGTTGGCAAACAATCACTTTCAACCTTTTCAGTAAAATTTTCCGAATAGTCTGATGCGAAATTTGTAATTTTTAGCTCGCTCTTTTTGTGGATTGGCTATGCAGGTAACGTGTGCGAACAAGCTCCCGTTGCTTTTCGGATCACGGAGGACGTTTACGTTGACACAAATATATAGTTGTTAGAAATTTCTTGTACAAATTATAAAGGAATAGTCTAGTTGGCGATTTCCCTAAACGTGTTCTAAAATGTCGTTGCATGACAATAGATATTCATTAAGCTTAACTTGGTTTAGTACAAGGTCAAAAATGAGAATCGAACTCACGAGTAATAATTTGTCAGGTTAACTATTTACCAAGTACACCAGTCGAAATAAGCATTTCCTTTCAAGATAGCAAGGGAATTCACTTAATTCAAGTAAACAAAATATATTCTTCGCTCCATCGATGGGGTTTCGGATTCATTGACTACAGAGGGTTAAAGTTCTCACAAAAAAGGAATGTCCTGTTGACACCGCATCTTATAGTGGAAATCCACTTTTGAAGATCTAGTGAGTCTGAAGTATCACTTCATTGCCATTACCCCCAGTTCCACTCTGAGTAACATTGAGGTCCCATCTATAGGTAAATTAGACCTGAAGAAAAATTATTCGTATTCGAGACCACCGTTGAAAAAAAAACTCCTAAAAATAACTAAACAAAAAATGTAAATATAAACGTACAATTAACGCATTTCCCAAATATCTGGACATAAAATAACCCAAGACGAGTTGACATACCGTTAAAATCAACCAATCAATCAATCATCAAAATATCTTCTCAAAGATAATAATTTTTGGCACCCTAATAAACATTCGGTGCACTCGAAAGCCTTTATAATAAATTTCAAATGTTTCTCAACAAAACTACATCAATGACTTAAATATATTTTTGAAATACAGTTTTGAAGCTATTTCTTTTGTAGACATCTAGTTTTTCGGTTGGTTTACTTTGCATCCTTCTTTATGTTTATAAGAAATGAATAAAAAAAGGTTTCTCGTTAAATCAAATCCTTGCGAAGGGATATCCTGAGTATGAAACTAAACTCAAGGTCTGGAGGTCTTTGGAATGTGGAGTACCTCTTCATTGACGTTACTCCCTGGTTCACTCTGAGCAGTATTGATAGCACCAATTAGAATTTCATTTATTGATTAAACAAACCTGTTTGAAAACTGTACGTATTCGATAGGAATACTTGATGCCATATAACTGTAAATTTCTTGAATTAAGAATTGTTACTTGAAGCTATAATTGTTTGATAAAGATTATTATTAGGTACTTAAAACCATATTACTGTGTGTAAAAATTGACAATTATTAAATAAAAGCAATTACTTGTAAACATATAATTATTAGTATTTGATAGGAATAATTGAAAATTGTGTGTAGATTAGATACAAGATCAGGTAAAAGTGTGCAATGAATGTAAATATAAACGTATAATATAAGCAAACTTTTGTCATAAAATACCACCAGATTGATTTAATGATAGTAAAAGATCAATCAATCAATTTATTCCTAACCAGAAAATGAGCAATAAAAATCACTCGACACTTTTTGAGGTGACGACTGTTATCACAAAAAAGTTGTGAACAATTTTTGGAATGTCGATGGCACTTTGCAAAGTTAGAGATTATATATATATATATATATATATATATATATATATATATATATATATATAAATAAATTCAGGTTACCAACAGGAGAGAGGCAACAGAATAGATTGGCACCTTAAACATACAGGACTGAAGACAAAAAATGTTCGCAGAAATTACGTTTTAAACATACGTTAACATATTCTGTTGATATCAATTAAAACATTAAATATTTTAAAATTTAGAGAAATATGGTCTAATTCACCTCCCTTATTCTGAAACCCGTTGAAGCGACTCAAATCTAACTGCAGTATAAAACTCAGTGAACAGAAAGATTTGGTTTACCTTCTTTGTTTAATGGTATATCAACCTTCATGGGTTATTTAATACCAAAGCCATCCTTGTAGAAGAACAACAGTGATGATATTTAATCCAGAACTTGGGGATAATATATATATATATATATATATATATATATATATATATATATATATATATATATGCAAACCCTATAGCATATGTAGGGTGTAACACAAGGTTAATTTCTAAGTGAAGTATAGCTGGTTTGCATTCTGAATTTTCTGTCTCGTAGACTAGTTGCTGTAACAAGGCTTAAGGATTTATTCATGCCTTTCCAGGGAACATTAACGCGAAATGAAACAAAAAGAAAGTCTTTTCTAGGATTTAAACTCGGTTCAAGTCTATTCTCTATAACGATAACTGTTACGCTACAATCATCTTTATTACTTGCAGAACAGCGACACTTGTAAAATATATAAATAAACTAGATGAACCGTTGTAACTGCGGTCCATGATGATATTGAAGCTTCTATTTTGGAAGGAATAATGGTTTCAGATTAGCCTTTCGTTGTTTGCTAGATATTTGGATGATTAGAAATTGATGTCCACCACGTGCACAACCGCAGAAATTAGCATTGATTAACAAACTGGTCTGGAAAATGTTTAATTAGAGCATTTTAATTATTAAGTCAGTTTTCTTTCTTATTCTTACACAGTCCAGTCGGCTGGAACTGTATAATACACCGATTGCACCTCTGCTCATGTGTAAGACCCCCGCTTCCAACCAGTGCCTTGACATGATACTAAACGGCATCTGATGATGAGGCTCTAGTCCTGGAACTTTCAAGTACTCCTTCATTGGCATTACTTCCAGTTCCACTCTGACCCAGAATGGTAGTACCCCATTAGGGTCCCAACCATCAGTCAAATAGAACTGTTTAATCATTTACTATACTGGAAACCATTTAACCGTAGCAAATAGAACTGTTATTGTTTATTAACAATACATGAAACCATTTAACTGTGCGCTCGTTTAAAAATGTTACCTAAAAATTATTCCTTCATAAATTATGAATATTTAAGATATATGTGTAAACAGGATTTGACATTGAATAACCTACAAGGGTTGATAAGCCGTAAAACACAACAGAACAATAAACTTATTCTTACATGATTAAAAAAATGTGCGTATATTTTAATTGAAATCCTGATTAATATCTTTAAACGATTTTGTCTCTACAAAAAACTTCTTCGTTTTAAATAGGTGTCTATTTATTTCAATAAATAAAAGTATTTATGTGCATAACAATGTTTCAACTTTGTCTGATAACGAAGATCTTTTCTGCAGGAGATATGCAGTTAACTGAAGAGTAGATAGCTGTAAAAACACACATAAACACCCATAAACACACCTTCATTTTAAGAGCTTATCTACAAGCAGCAAGTGATATAACTTGAATGACTTTCAGAAATAAAACGATCCAGTTTTTGAAAGTTGAAAGAACTAATATGGTTGAGCTGAATTATTACTCGAAAGAATTAGAGGTTGGAAAATAATGCACATCGGTCTTTTTTTTTATATCGTTTTTAGAATAAATTCAAAATCAAACTGAATTAGCTGTTTATTAATTTTTATTTTTTCATGTTTTTTTAATATCGTTTTTAGAACAAACTCAAAATCAAACTGACTTAGCTGTTTATTGTTTCATGTTTTTACTTGTTGTATAAAAAAATGAAGAACATTTTTAATAGAATTAAGAATAATATTTTTCTGGTGATTTTTTTTTTTTACTGCAGGTGTACATAATCTCGATGGGTCAACTGTCGTCTAAATTACGCAGAAATGAAAATAACACTGACATCTCATAAAATAATATGAAAATACTAAAATAATATGAAAATACTAAAATAATATGAAAGTACTAAAATAATATGAAAATATCTTGAAATACTATAGATAAAAATTTATTCAAAGAAATAGTCACCGACTTCAACCACTTCAAAATCTCCTGCAAGCCTTTTCAGCAGTCTTGTTTAAATTGGCAAATATTGCCATTATCCTTGCCATCATTTATGTTGCACAGAGTTTTATTGGTCATTCACTCAACTTCACCCCACACATAACAATACAGGGTATTGAAATCTGAAGAATTAGATGATGATGTGTTCCCACACATTTTCTCATGGCCAACACTGAGTTCTTCTGCTTTTGTGGCATAGCACAGAGTTCTGTTGCCAAAAGTTAAATCTTCCAGCACCCATCTTCTCGATCCAGGTTAGTACTACCTCTTCTAAGGACTCAGTGTTTAGCCTGACGTCATGTGGAAAGATGAATGAAGGCATAAGGTCACCTTCGCTAGTGACCACCCGAAACATCATGATGTAGATGGTGTTTGGTTTTCATCAAATGAACATGAAGCTGTCCTCAGATTGACACAGAAACACCCTCAAAGTTTCGTATTCGTGCATCTACCGAGAAGCCAAACAGTACAGCATGCCATTTCCAAATTTCTGGGGGTGTTAATTGCATCATGGTGCTGCTTACCGCACAGTTTGCTGCGCAATAAAGAAAAATCGGAAATAAATAAAACGCAGATTCGAAATCAACGATTTTAAATGGCCACATTTTTTACCCATCTCACCTTGTATATAATTCTTTCAATGAATCAATGAAAAACTTGAATTTATTAATCTGCTATATAAATTTCCTTTCATTGTTTGGTTTGGTTACTTTGTTTAATGGCATATCAACCTTCCTTGGTTATTTAATGCCAAAGCCACCCTTCTAGAAGAACAGAAGAGGTACTATTTTACCCATACAAGTGAGGATAAGGGTGTTCATACGTTTTTGTGTTTTCTGTGCCTATTTGCTGCATAAGCTAAAGCGGTTTATTTCTTCTTCTTCTTCTTCTTCTTCTTCTTCTTCTTCTTCTTCTTCTTCTTCTTCTTCTTCTTCTTGACTCGGCAATATTACACGACAATAGATTGTCTCCTTCAATGGGCCTTCCTAAAAATCTGTAAGATATAGACATAATTGGCCTTACTCAGAGACACATAGCGTATAGGTAGAGGATTGAATTCATAGTTTTCCTTCTCCACCTTCGGTTACCTCACCAAAACAAGAGAACAAAATCTACCCTTCTATTTTATCTATGGCAGAAGGAAGAAACTGGAGATTCATACCCAGCTCAAGGACATTAGTGCAAAGTGAACACAACCAGCTTCTGAGTTTGTAACTATTCGGTGTGAAATTTTAATTGACAACCAAGATTGTGAAATAACTAGTTGCAATTGAAGTTTTCGCTTCATATCCGACATAGACAGATACTTGGAATATTCTTTTGAGTTACACAAACAATTGTGGTCTATCAGTTCTTATATATATATATATATATATATATATATATATATATATATATATATATATATATATATATATATATATATATATTCAGGAATTTAAGAAGTAAAAATAAAGTGAAAAAAATAGCATTCTTTGTTTAAAAGACAAAGCGTAAATTTCTCTCCTTGATTTGTTTTTGGCTAACTTTAAAATAGTTGCTTCTAAATAAAGGTTGATGAGAATAGCGCGTAATTAGGTAAGCTAATTAGTAGGTATGAAAAAAAAAACACTCGCACCTGTTTAAACACAAAAAAAGGCGATGATTTTGAGAAGTTCACAAAAAATATCATCTCACTATCGGATTTTTATGTTATCAGCTATTAAATAAAAAAAGGACTAAGTTTATTTTAAAAGAAGTTTTCAGTCAGAATTTTTAAGTCAATGTTTTTTTTTCGGAGGTGGGGGTCGCTGGGTGAACCACTTCCTCTTAAGTAATCAAAATATTTTTAAAAATAAAAGATAGTATATTTTAAATAAATGGTCAGCTTTCGCTGAGTTACGATTTCATTTACATGATGGCTGCTACCTCGAATTGGAAAAGGATATCACATGATATCATTTTGTATAATCCCATCATATCAAACAATACCTGTGCCGAAAGCTTTTTATAGTTTAGAAAGATGGTACAGCAAGTCAATCCCACACAGTAAACCTCAATAATATGGATCTAAAAAGAAGTGCCAGTCTGCATCATTGGATGTCATTGAGGCTGCAGATATAACATCAGAGTATCCATCTACTAAACGGATGCTTTAACAAAAATTAGGGCTGCATTCTTACCAGTTTTTTAGCAGAATGTATTTCTTCTTGATGGATGATTTACTCAGATTTTTTTAAAGAGATAATACATTTGATACATATATTTTATTTCCATTTTTTAAATTAAAATAGTTCCTGCCCGTAATCAGAAGTTTTCTCTTCGAAACTTTAAAAAAAGTTAAATGCTCTTGTGAAGGCAATTTAGTTTGTTCTAAGATTTTGCTAGTAATATGGTCTATAAGTAAAAGTAAAGTTTGCAACCTAAGTCGAGGGTGACCCAAGGCCCCCCTTTTCAATAGCTACTACACCGAGGTGTAGGGGAGGGTGCAACTCTTTTCCCTGGATTGCTCCACTTTACCCTTGATCCTTACCTTATAATGCTGAATGTTAAGCAAGGCGGTATCAAGTATCATTTTTTGAGTTTTTGCTATGACTCGACCTGAGATTGAACGCCAGTCTCCCGGACTATTGGTGAACACTCAACTCATTAGACTAATTTCCACTCTACTGGCTTAGCGTTTATAGTTGTTTGCCAAATGCCCGTTCAATCCCTGAACGAGTCATACCAAAGATTCAAAAAATGGCACTTGATGTCTCCTTGCTTAACACTCAGCATTATAAGGTATGGATCAAGGGTAAAGTGAAGCAATCCAGGGAAAGAAGTTGTGCCCTTCCAAACATCTCAGTGAAGTGGCTATTGAAAAAGGAGCCTTCTGGTCCCACTCGACAACGGTCGCCAACTTCACTTACGTGGTCTATAAAAATAGTCTTATATTATAAATTCTTTAAGGGACAATAATCCCTTTTAACCTGCTGACTGATAAGTCGAATTTATTGTTTGTCTTTTTATTTGTTTTTTTATAAGTTTTTATCCCTTTTTTGACAAGATATAATTTCCTTGTTTTTCTATTCATTTCTTTACCTTTCTTTCTTTCATTTTTTTTTTTTTTTTTTTTAATGGCGTGTAATTGAGTAAGGCAATTTGCATCACAAGAGACACAGTTTAATAAAAGAATTCTTCCAACACAGATTTGAAATCAGAAGCTAAATATAGAGGCTAAATGAGTAGTCGAAATCAGTGCATTTAACACATTTACCCCATTTTCCGACAAGCAAAAATCTTTCTAAAGAATGAATGGCGAAAGCGAAGAAACAATTACTATTAATCTATATGTGAAAAATGAGTGTTCCCAGACAGAAAAAAAAAAATAATTTAAGCTGCCATGCGGTAGATCAGCACTCAGATGAATGATCACTTCGAAAGAACAGAAGAAACTTAAGTATGCCAGACTAAATAAATCTTAGTTTAGTAGCGAACAGAGCTAAAGTGCAAGAAGACTAGAGACGATCGAATTTACTACATTAGTGAATATATCACTGCAAGGAACTGCTGAACTATCGGGCTACATTAAACTCCATACACGCAATCTGTTTTGTTTATTTCCCACCGGTACCCATGAAGAAAACGAAGAATTTGGATGCAGGTTTTCACCGGTGTCCAAAAGTAGAACATTCCCATGAAACATTTTATAAGTTGCAATGGTGTAGGTACTTATTTGACTCCCTACAAGGCCAAAATAGGACGCAAGGTCGGTTTAATGTGGAGGTACTCCGCAGGAAGTGAAATTTTCGCAGAGTCGGTGCAATAATTGCTTTGTTCCGTTTGCATTCCCCTTGATGAGAGCCTCAGGCATCGGTCGATAAACCTATTCCTTATTCCTTTTAAGTGAAAGTACAGGTGCTGTCTTGGAGAAACCCTACTCATAAACTAAGCTGATTATATCTCACCTTTGCTACCAGTATCGATTGAGAACAAAGCCTCAATGCCGCAAAGCGAATAAGAAACTGTATTTTATATACGATAATTTGTGAGAATTTCTGGACCAAAACAAACTTTGAGATAGCAAATAAGAACTCGACAGGAGACTCTCCGAAAATTAACAAAACTTACTTTAGTTTTGCACATATCTTTAGGGAAACTTTTAATAATTGAACATACAAGACGAGCGGAAAAATCTACGAAATAAACTGAAGAGCTACTGCACTAAAGTTGCCGCCCACATCATACATACCATCTTTTAGGTGGATGAGATAATTATATCCCTCTTGTGCCAGATAGTCAGTGTCTGAATTCAGGAAAATTTTAAGAATATGAATACAAAACAGACCACAACAGAAATTGATCGATTGATCTTAATGGCATGTCAACCCATCTAGGTTTATTTTATGCTTAGGCGTAAGGAAACTACATTCTTTCTATGTTTATTTTTACATTTTTGCGTAGTTGTTAATTAAGAATATTTTGGTTTGGGAGGGATTTCTTGTTTTGTTTTTTTTTTTTGTTACAGTTTCAAGTATTCTTATCTAATATGAATAATTTCAACGCAATCATTTATTTTGTTATTTCTATTAAATAACAATCATTTGCTTTCCAACAGTTACACGGTTTCCAGGAACTAATAATTACTATAGCTTCAAGTAACAACAGTATGTTTTCACAATTGTTAAAATAAAATAGCTACCTCTCAGATTTTAATCGCTGACTTCATTCTCTTTCTCTTTTCAGATAAACACTGGAAAATATTTTTGATGTGTTCAACCAAATATAGTGAAATCATGTCTTGGACGATGGAGCAGGTCTTTTTACGAAATTAAGTCTTTCAAGATTGTTCAAATAAGATGCAAAAGGAAGATCACTTTCAACAAATTTCAGAACAGGAGTCAAATTTTGAAGTTGGTCAAGAACTTTGAAGCTTGTGGCACTTGTGAAGATCGTAGAACAATGGGTTTCTCATTATCTGGGCCTCTTGAGGAGCCAAAACATGGAATCTCTGTATCTTCTGTTCGGCGCATTTTGTTTAAAGACCTCAAACTTTATCCCAATTGGATCCAGATAATACTAATGTTATATCTTCTAGAAAGCAGTGATCTTGTTCGGGACTGTTGGGTGTAGACTCTGAGTTGGTATCCTATCTATGGGTCAAATAAATATGTTTGAAAATTATCATATAGGAATACTTGAAACCATATAAGTCTATCAAGAAAATGATTACCACTGAATATGAATATTTACTTGAACCCATATAACTGAGCATTAATTATTAGTATTAGGCAGGAATAGTTGAAACCATATAATTGTGGAAATCATAAAATAGCGCATAAGTAGTTGATGTTCCGTCAAACAAATAAACCAAACTTAGACATACTTGAAACCATATGACAGTGTGCAAATAAAACTATTAATGGAAGTAGTACTTAAAAAACTTTACTGTGTGCAAACAAAGGATTTATATTAAATAGAATCATAAGTGTTTGATAGCAATATTTAAAACGATTTGTGTGTAAGCAATAGGAAATCTTAATTGAATGCAAACAAATTAGCTCTAACCCTTTTAGAAATAGAAACACCGAAAAACTATTCACTTAAAAATCATATATATATATGTGTGTGTGTGTGTGTGTGGAGAAAATGGTAGATTGGAAAAATCCGACATTTTATTCCATCAGAAGATTCTGTTGTCTTTTATGGAAATATCCATTGAATCCATTGTCTGCATTTCGGTTTATCCACTTTTCCACTTATTTTTTCACACACACACACATATATATATATACATAGTAGGTAGAGTGTTAGCTAATAGTCCGGGAGACCTGGGTTCAATCCCAGGTTGCATCATACCAAAGACTTTAAAAATGGTACTTGATACCTCCTTGCTAAACACTCGGCAATATAAGGTACGTATGAAGAGTAAAGTAGACCAATCCAGGGAAAGGAGTAGCGCCCTCCACTACACCTCGATGTAGTAGCTATTGAAAAATGAGCCTTCTGGTCGCCTTCGACTAAGGTCGCCAACTTTAAACGGCTCATTGGCCTAGTGGGTAGAATGTTCGTCAATGGTCCGGGAGACCTAGGTTCAATCCCAGGTTGCGTCATACCAAAGACCTTAAAAATGGTAGTTGATACCTCCTTGCTTGACACTCAGCAATATAAGGTACATATCAAGGGTAAAGCAGACAATCCAGGGAAAGGAGTAGCGCCTTCCACTACACCTCAGTGTAGTAGCTATTGAAAAGGGAGCCTTCTGGTCGCCCTCGACAAAGGTCGCCAACTTTACTCACTACTTATATATATATATATATATATATATATATATATATATATATATGTGTGTGTGTGTGTGTGTGTGTGTGTGTGTGTGTGTGAATTTATGCGTAACCATTTGACTGTGCTCAAGCAAATGATTAACAATCAATAGAATTATTCGTGTTAGATAGGAATACTTAAAACCATTTAACTGTGAGTTAACAAATGAGCTCAGGCTTGTTTAAAATCTTACTTATAAACATTTTGTTTACAAATCATATAGATCTAACATATAATTGTTTGAACAGGAATTGGCATCAAATAACCTACAATGGTTGATATGCGATAAAACCCAACCAACCAACCCAACCAAAACATTTATGGGTTAAATAGATCCGTTTGAAAATTATCATGATTATATAGGATGACTTAAAATTTTGTAAATGTGTGTAAATTATTTATATTAAATAGAAATACTTGAAACTATAATTTTTCACAAATTATTTTCATCAGTTACTTATGATCCAATGATTAATCGCCAAAAAAGACTTTGTCCTTAAGTAACCCGACAAAAGTTGACATGCCGTAAAACCAACAAACGACCTGCAATTCAAACATATTTGGGTC
This sequence comes from Sepioteuthis lessoniana, assembly GCA_963585895.1. Taxonomy (NCBI): domain Eukaryota; kingdom Metazoa; phylum Mollusca; class Cephalopoda; order Myopsida; family Loliginidae; genus Sepioteuthis; species Sepioteuthis lessoniana. Next base: position 43,484,799 of record OY757931.1, read on the forward strand.
GAATGTACTGAGTATAGCATTAAACTGCATCCAGTGGCTATAACAAAACCAAATATGAAATCCCATCTTGGTTACCACTAATCACAGGACCAGGCTGTCCTATGTTGGTAGTACCTGTTAAGACTTGAAACTATAAAGTCATTATATAAATAATTTTTTTTTATTAAGAATAACTACTTGAAGCTATAATTCTTTACAAATGATTACTATTGGAATAGATACCTGAAACGACATAAGTGCTCACAAAATACCGACTTTGGCATCAAATAACCCTATACAGTTTAATATAACGTAAAACCAACCAGCAAAAAGATACAAAGAGACGAAAAACAATTTATATATGAACAGGCTGAGATAAACAGTTCTGGGTTTTTTTCAATGGCATATCAACATTCATGGGTAATTTAATGCTACACACATCCTCGTTGAACAGCAGTGATACTATTTAACTCATAACTGAGGGGATAAAGAAGTTTAAGACTTTTTCCAAGGGTATTTATCCGAAAGTAAGGGTAATAGCGCGATTGGAATTTGAACTCTCTTAATTCGACACCAAAGTCCAGTGTTTTAACTATTAAGCCACACGGGCTATCTCCTTAATCGATTGATACATTCTTTGACTGATTTGTATTTAGCCAAATCTTAATCTAAAATCTTAATAATGTTCGATCTATCTGGTTAATATTTACCACTGGATTACGTGTATTAACACTGAAAATATATAGTAAAAAAATTATTGTACAAAATAAACGGTTTTTTTTATGATTCGACTAGTGACAAGTAAGAGCCAATGTCTCATATTGGACTACATTTTTAACATATTTATAAAAATATCCCCTTTATTTTATTTCTTTGCTCTTGTTTTTCATGAGTCTATTCACATTTTACCTCAGTAAAAAAAAAAGAATATTTCCGTACAAATCCTTTGTTGTTAGCCACTATTATTTCCGTTTTAAGTGCTGATTTCTTGATTTTCACTGAGAGAAAAACGTGTCATTAAGAAAGAATTCCAATTAAAACTCTGAATAGAAAAACAGTAAACGTTGAGGCGTATGGCAGGAAGAAAGAGGAATAGGGTTAGATAGAGAGAAAGAAAAGGAAACAGAAGAAAAAGACTTACTAATAGAAAAAGAAAGAAAGAAATTAAAAGAGAAAAAAAAAGAAATACACGCAAAAGAAAGAAAGAAGAAGAAGAAGAAGAAGAAGAAGAAGAAGAAGAAGAAGAAGAAGAAGAAGAAGAAGAAGAAGAAGAAACTTTTTTATCGTTAAAAACATAGAACTGGAGGAAAAGAAAACGAGAAGTAATCCGCTACAAAAAATGAATAACAAAGAAGAAGAAAGAGAAAGAAGACTTAAGTCTGGTTAAAAAAAATTAAAATTGCAAAACAAAGAAAAGACAAAAAACTTCCGACGAAAATTCTTTAATCTTATGTTCTATCAATCAATGACAGCTGTCTGCCTCAATGAATTTTAATCTATTCATATCTATCACTATATATATATATATATATATATTGAATTATCATGAAAGGAAAATCCGGCAAGCACAGCGTGCGACATACGGAAACACTGGACAGCAATGTAAACCTTGATCTACTCCACTGGAGATAGAACCAATGACCACAAAAGGCAGAACCGAAACTCTACCACTGTGCCATTGACCTTACAAGCGTTCCCAAATTGACTTGTCATGGTAAACACGTCACCACTTAACAGGATGTGTCTTTCTTGGAGCTATATTCGTACTCTTACAGAGGACACGGTCACCTTCAGGGCCACGTCTCCCCAAGTTGGAGAAATACACACACATATATATATATATATAAATTGATATCTATCTATTGATATATATATATATATATATATATATATATATATATATATATATATTGACAAGTATGAATATATATTACAACAGAGTATGGTTGTTAGAATCTCACTAAGGGGATTTGTGGCAGACCAAATGCGGTGTAATTTGGAGGGTGCTCAATATCTGTAATAGAGCTATTATATAATTGTAGATAAAATATATTAATTTTTATATACATTTAATTGTATGGAGCTTATCTCTGCCTGATGATTGTTATTTCAAGACGGCATAAAACCGGTGGTCGCAGGTAACCATTCATGCTATCAAATATATATATAAACAAATATATATTTATTATGATATAATACCTCTATCAAAGATATTGGTCATCCTCCAAATTATACTGCAATTGGTCTGCCACAAATCCAACTGAGATACTGACAACCATACACTGTGGTAATATATATATATATATATGTGTGTGTGTGTGTGTGTGTGTGTGTGTATGTGTGTGTGTGTGCATGTGTGTGTGTGTGTGTGTGTGTGTGTGTGTGTGCGTATGTAGAGAGAGAGAGAGAGATATCAATATATATATATTCAAATCTATCTATCAATATATATATATATGTATATATATATATTGGGGAGACGTAGCCCAGGAGGTGAGCGTGTCCTCTGCAAGAGTACGAATGTAGCTCTAAGAAAGACACATCAGGTTAAGTGGTCACGCGTTTACCATGACTAGTTCATTTGGGAACGCCTATATATATATATATATATATATATACGTATGTATGTATATATACCTCCTCGTAGTAGCTATTGGAAAGAAAACCCTTTGGTCGCCCTCGACTATGGTCGGCCGACTTTTATATATATATATATATATATATTATCTGTCTATTCATCTATCTGTCTGCTTCGATGCATTTTATTCAATCAATCTATCTTTCTATTTCTCTGTCTGTCTACCTGTGTTAGTGCATATCAGTTTATTTGGATGTTTGTTTACCCTGCTGTCTGCTTCTCTCTATACTTTTAAATATCTAACAATCTATTTTAGTTCATATCCATCTATTTATTTGAGTGACTTTTAAAAGTTTTGTCATCTATCTATCTAACTATCTATCGACTTGTGTAATAATACTTTCAGGTTAGCTAATACCTGGTCGATATTTCCGGGAAAATATTACCTTTAAAAGAACAAAAATACAAAGTGGCAATAAAAAACACATTCCCTCCTTTAAGACAACAAATGATTCTATTATAAACTCGGCAACTGCATTCTGACACCCAAACCCGCCCACTCTCCCGGTTTAATTCTTTTCTCTGGGTATCGGGTGCTTCTCGATTAACGTTTACCATGATTTCCGGTTAGTTGTTTTACCTTTTTTCTGTTTTTAGAAATCATTAAAGTCGACTGTAATTTATTTCCTTTTTTTATCGTCTTTCTTTAAAACGGAAATTGTGACTTACCCGAATATACTTAAACTTTAGTTGAATTAATCATACTTAAAACAGTGGTAGTTAAAGTATCTATTTTTTATTGTTTTTTTAGCAGTTTACACTTTCATATCTGGATTATTTTATCATAATTATTCCCATTTAGTTCTATTCTCTAATTGTACTTTTTAAAAATCTTATATATATATATAAAAGTAAAAATATATATATATATATATGAAAGTAAATAAAGGAATGTAATCCGACAATATGTAGAAAAATTGATAACAAGGTAATCCAAGTGGAAGGAGAGATTTATTGAGAAGTCGACACAATAGCGTTTCGGTTCTACTGAACCATCATTGATTCACCAATTAAACGACTAACTTGTTCTTTTTATACAAATTTGATGGCTCAGTAGAACCGAAACGCTATAGTGTCGACTTCTCAATAAATCTCTCCTTCCACTTGGATTACCTTGTTATAAATTTTTCAACATATATATATATATATATATATATATATATATATATATTACGTAGTAGTATCTGCGACCCAGGATTTCATGGTTCAAGTATTCGTCAAAAGGTCTATCATTGATATTGAGCAGCACTTAATAATACTGCAATATTTGGTCCTCCATTAACTCACCTATTGAGCTAGTGAGAATCATAAACCTCAACAATATATATATATATATATATATATATACTAGGATCGACTGAAGAGTTGATAGACTGACCAAGATCCTCTCATGAAAGATGACCAAATGAAGTTTATTTTTCAACAAAGTCCTTCTTGTGGTCCACATTCTTTTTCCATCGGTGTTGCAGTACTTGGATTCCATTGGTAACAAAAGTCATTAATAGCAGATATGACATCATTATATGAACCTTTCAGTCTCCAAACAAAGGGATGTCCTTAATATGGCACACAACCGCAGCTGATTGCGAGGCTCCAGTTCCAGAGATCTTGTGAGTATGGAATACACCTTCATTGTTAGTACTCCTGGATCTATTCTGACTCGGAGTTATCGTAAATGTTAGTCCCAGCTAGAGACCATATAGATCTATTGAAAAATTATTCCAATTCGATAGGATCCGGTGTAAAATTTAGAAAAAAAACTCTTAACTAAAAGCTACAAAAAATGTAAATATGAACGTGCAATGAAAGCTCTTCCTAAATTTCTTTGCATAGAATAACTAGACGGGTTAATATGACGTTAAAGTCAATCTATCAATTAAGAAACCTCACACATTCACATATAAAACTAAATACTGGAAAACGTCTCGGTTTTTAAGGAAATTTCGCCTCGATTGAACTAACGAGTATATGTGGGGTTTACCTATCACTCCAAATAAAAAACATTCAGAATTAAACAAACGAAGAAATACGCGTGGACTTGTTTATTCATAAATTAAATAACTTATTTTTAGATTATATTAAACATGCATTTATTCATAAAACTGTCTTAACTACAAAAACACCTGATTAAGATAACATTCTTAATTAGTTGTACTTATTAACTATTCTTTCTCACATTAATGGAGGAGATAATGAAAGACTCTGAATTTTTAATCAATCTTTTATCTTTTTTTGCTGTTATAGTCAGCAGAAATGTGAATTACCAGGTTTGATTTTCTCACAGTCACATCGTGTTTCCTGAGACAAAAAAAATGTCGGTTACCCGGAAGACGTAATGAGGCCTTTCCCTTAAATTCTTTGACAGGTATATTTTTCCCCGTCTGAAAATACCACAAGGTTGGCAAATTATTCATTTAAATTTAGTGCCATCAATTAATAACGATAATTTTACATCAAAATCTTTTTCTTTTTTTTTAAATTAAGATGAATATCGTTATCGAAAATGTCTTTGAATCATTTTTATATGAATTTTACGAGTATCTTAATCAATAATTGATTTTGTCCACTGAGCTTGATTTTCCTTTACTTGAAAAAATACTCTTCTTTTATAAATAAAAAAAAAAGTTATAAATTTTTTATAGCATGATTCTATCTTTTTTTCCTCTGCCGAGAAAATAGTGGGACAGTTTGGGAGAAAGAAAACAATAAATTCAAACCAACTATTCTAACAGTTTGCCCGATAGATGAGGGAGGGACAAATGGATTCATGCCTGGTCCAGGATTTGAAGATGGTTCACTGATTCAATTCTCAACGTCAATAACCGTAACGCTAACATAAAGTCACCAGTTATATCTGTTTACCCATCCCTTCAACCACTGATAGGATCTGACACAAGGCCAATTTTTAAGCAGAGTACAACTTGATTTAATTCAGAGTGTTTCCTTCTTGCCCAATTAAATCTAAAGACGCCAACGCCTATTGACCTTATTACTTACCCATAGCTAGGCAGGGAACAGATGGATTCTTGCCTTTTACAAGGACATTAGCGGGAAGTGAAACACACACAGCCTTGTCCAGGGTTTGAACTCGGGTCGTCGGTTCTATTTTCTACGATGATGAGTTACAGTGAGTGCCCCAATTTTCTATTTATGCGTAAGGTTAATTGACGTTTGGCGTAGGCAAAGAAATTATTTGGATTAATGGAGAAAGACACATTTCGTTTAGTCGGATTCAGACAAGGATCTGCTATATCAATAAATATCCGACATGTTAAAGTTTTTTTCTTCCTGTAAACAGTGACGTACTTGTAGATCCCGGAAGTACCGAATAAGTAATATGGTATATATAAATATCCACAAGCGTTTTACAGACAGGTTTATATTGTATGTATAGTGATAAAAATATTTGTGTGTTCTCTTAGCTCTAAGAACTTACGTATTTGGAAATAGTCATTTCGGATCTTATTTTAAACTGTTTATTCTTTTGTTGATATCAATATTTTCCAATCTTTTTCAGACCATCGCTCCCTTGGTTCCCATATCAATTCCCTAGGGTCCACCCTACACATACTATGTACACACACCTCTTTCTCTTTATTAGGTGTACGGCAATTTTAAATCAACCTCTAATCTAACTTTAGAGCGTGTTATAGGAATTTGATAGTTAAGCTAATGGATCATTTCTTGTGAGTTGGGTTCCTCTTAGGTAGCTAATATTTCTGGCCTTGTGCCAAACTAAGCTTAATATAGTAAATGTATAACTAATCTCGAACTAAGTCCATGAACATATCCTACTTGCAGCCTTGATTCTAGCAGACATGAAACTCTCATGATCATCAGTTCTCACCATGTTTACAGTCAAATCTGGCTGACATAAGATACACGTCATATCTACATAACCAAAATTAAAAAATAATAATAATGGGAGGCGTTTGTAGTGTAACTGTTATCGTCATAGCAAATGAACTCTGTAAGCCAAGTTCAAATCCTGGACGAAGATGCTTGCGATTCACTTCCCACTAATGCTTGTGGGAGGGCATGAATCCATCTAATTCCTCTCCGTCCACACCCAATAAACACATCCAAGTTATTGACAGTCCTTAAACAGTCTTAGAATTTTCAGAATATTTTCTTCATTTTCATTATTGTACTCTCAACGTTTCGGCCGATATATCCTTCGGCCTTTTTCAGGTGTTCCATCTCGAACTCGGGAGGCCACACAGAACCTCGAACTGAATCCTTTATTTAATCCCCGAGAGTAGATTGTTCGAATTCCATAAACCATAACCGAGTATACGTGTTAAGCTATTGTAAGCATCCCTTGTTATTTACCTGTAGTTGGGATTGAACCAGCAACCTCCAGATGATTTCACTTTGAAACACTTTTGAACTAAACGCCTTATCCGCTGCACCATTCTAAATGATCAAAAATATCAACAATCATCACAATAATTTAGACAAAGGATATCTACATTCTATTCTAATTGCATTATAAAATACATTACGTTCGTAATGATTAGTGTCCTCTTTGTTAATTTTCTTTCGCTTCTTTTAGGATTTGATTTTGAATGTTATATGTTCATGATGGTGAGGATGAAAAAAGAAGTGATGGGTTTACTTTTTTGCTTGAGTTCAAGCTTGGAAATAAATATCATTTTTTCAAATATCTGATCATTTCAAGAAAATTGGCATGGCGAAGAAACACGATAAGAGGGTGCCATATGAATTGAGTGAAAATCAGAGCTGGACGTTTTGAAAATTGTTCAGTACTGTTTCTGCTGAACTTGAATGATCCATTTCTTGATCAAATCTTGACTTTGCCGAAAATGGATCCTTTATGTCAATCGTAAGTGATAGGTTCAAAAGTTTGATTATGACGAAACACCCAAACGCTTTCCCAAAACGAAACTGTATGAACTGAAGATTATGCTTGTCTAGTGGTCTGCCATTAGCAGTGTCTATTACAGCTAACTGGATTCTCACCAGAACATCACTACGGAAGTTAACTACTAGTGACTGAATGAAATCCATGTTCACTTGAGTTAAATGTGACCGGCACTCGTTAATCGACGTGTGCTTATTTTGTTTCATGACAATGCTCGGCGACCTGTTTCCAGGATGACAATGCAGAAGCTCACTGACTTAGAATGTAAGACTTTAACACATCTACCATATTCTTCTATTCTTTCACTCAGCTGGACCTTATTTAGGCAAAAAATACGTTCCGGTCCAAAGGAAAAGTAGAAACTGCATTTAAAGATTACCATCAAAACCTTTAGAGTTTTATCGTAGAGGCATAAATAACTTTGCTCACTGGTGGCAGTAATGCATAGATGTTCATAGATCAAAATTTGATCGATTAGAATACCGTCTAAATTGTGATTCCAGGTGTAAAAGATTATTCTAAAATCAAACAATATTTTCCGAACAACCTAATATGAATCCATGCAATGATAGCAGCACTTTGTAGACTGCATACAACATACAGCCGCTGTCATTCAAGTGAAGGGAGGAGTTGCGCTTCATAAAGTAGCTAACATTTTTTTTTTAATATTTCACTTGAAGTTATCATTTACATTCGTCTCTTTCTAGACATGTTTATATATTTAAGCAACTGAGCATTAGTATAAGGAGAAAACGATTTTTCCCTCTTATATTTCAAAACGAGCATATATCATATACATGACATCAGGATATTTTTTTACTTCATTCTTTTCGTTAAGTACGACCAAACAAAAGCAAATATATTTAAAAAATTAAAAATGACAACAATAAAAAAAGAAAAGAAATAAAGCAATCAAATAAATCAACATGAATTTATTTATGTTTTTGCTTCGTTGAATAAGCTCCACTTTTTAGCCCAAACTTCAGCGCATGCATACATAAACGGAATTCTTCCAAGTACATCACCGATTTTTCGCCTCCCTTGGTTCTAGCAGATGTTAAGGGTTTATAAATTAATAATGCTCTTCTATTCCATTTATCATGCATTTTTTTATATCTGTAAAGCGTTTGGATTGTTAGAAATTTAAACACGTTTCAACCATTAAGGAGTGCTGACAGCACAGATTCCCTTGATTCTCTCTCTCTCTCTCTCTCTCTCTCTCTCTCTCTCTATCTATCTATCTATCTATCTATCTATCTCTTTCTATCTCTCTCTCTTTCACTTTCTCTCACTCCATCTCTCTCTCTTTCTCTCTCTCTCTCTCTATCTCTCTCTCTCACTTTATATGTCTTTCTCTCTCTCTTTCACTTTCTATCTCTTTCCCCTCTATCTCTCTCTCTCTCTTTCACTCCTTCTCTCTGTATTTTTATATCTTCCCCCTCTCTCTCTCTCTCTCTTTCACTTTCTCTCTTCTTCTCTTTCTATCTCTTTCGATACCTCTCTCTTTCACTCTCTCTCTCTCTCTCTCTCTTTCTATATCTTTCTCTCTCTCTCTTTCTCTTTCTATCTCTTTCCCCTTCGCTCTCTCTATCCATCCTGATCGTTCATCACTCTATGTAAGTCTTCCAGACGGTATCCAAAGCTGATGAATATACGCTTTTGCTGGTCAGCCAACACTGGTGTGTCCAATGATAGGAGTCCATAGGAGAACGTCACTTATGACCCCTTCTTTACTCCCCTTGCAGTACAAAGCATGTCTTGTTCATTTAACTAAGATGGTTTGTGAGATGAGAGGCATGTGGCCGTAAAGCTCGTGTTTTGTGGTGTACCACTTCCAGAAATTTTCGAAACAGCACTAACCACCTTTGTGCAGTTCCCACGATTACACTACTGTCGAAAATTTTGAGATAATATTGTTTTTTCCACAAAACTTGAATCAAGTTTCATGTCTTTAAAGAAAAATAATTTTTTCTTTGTTTGCATACAATGATTTAAATCAAAACAAATATGAAATAGTTATAATAATCGATTAATTTAAATTTGTATTTCTTTTTATCAAAGAATCCACCACCAAGTAATTATTACTGTAGAGAAAATTCTTTGTAAACTGTAAAAAGTATATTAGTGGAAGTTATTTCTAACCTGTGTGAATGTGTAAAGACCTCTTGCTTATTCCTAAACAGTTTATTTCGAACTTTACGATCAATTTCATCCCAGACTAGTTCTATTCGTGAGTTATCTGGAGAGTGATGGTGCCAAGTCATGATTTGTCAAATTCCCGTATCTTCTTTTAATTTGAGATAATTTGTAAAAACTTTGAGTTGGGTATTGGATGATTATCTTGTTACAAAACAAAATTTTGTCCAAAAAAAGTGATAGCCAGAAGGCTATCCCTCAGCAATATTGAATACTTTTTCTTTAGCCTTTAATTTGAGCAAAGTTTCTGGCAATCTCACTTCCAAAACCATTATAGCACCACTATTATGCTTATCAGTTGGCACAATGCAATTTTCACTTATTCGTTCAGAAGGAGTTCGTCTTACAAAACACTCTTCGTCTACTTTCAGATGGCTCAAATTTGGACTCGTTAGCCCATGGTATATTTTCCCAATCCTTTAAAGTCCAATAATTATGATGTCGGATCCATTGTAATCTTTTCAAATTATTTTCCTTTATTCAATAGAGGTTTCTTAACTGATACATATTCTTTAAACCCAAGACAAATAAGTTTTCTCTTAACAGTCATAACAGATATTGGATGTTGACGTTTAGAATTAAATTCAGCAGTTAGTTCGGGAACTATTTTCCCTCTATTCGTCTTGCTAGACACGATCAAATGTCTATACTCCTTAATAGATGTTACTTTGAGCCCACCAGATCTTTTTCTCTTCACATTTATACAGGTTTCTACATGTCGACGCAGTCAATAATACACCCCCATTTTTTATTTCTATATTATTCTTGTAATCTGGCGTTCGGAATATCCTTCTATAGAAGGGATTACGACTTGGTTTCTTTTCTCAATGCTAATCTGTTAAGTTCTTGGCATTTTACCGTTTCTGAAAATTAAATTCAATCGCATATCAATCAAAACTGAATTGAATTTCGTCCAAACAGTGGAGTGGAAATAATAGTAAATTTCTGCTCAACACGTCCGAAAAATTTCCAAAGCTTATGCAAGTAAATTTATAATTCTTAAAGAAAAATTTGCTAAAATTTTATATAAGGGTTTTCATATGCAAAATAGGTACATTTATTTACCCAAATATGCAAAATTAGATTTTTATTAACTAAGGAAAACGATTCAGGGTAAACCCAAATTTTGGTCGGTAGTGAATAAAACCAGATAAAAACTGAATAATAAAGTTTTATCATGAACATCACGATCCTGTACTCTATGGATTCCGTTTTGAATTAACTTTTATACTTTTATTTTCCAAAATAAAAAGAAATCGTACACGTACACAAGATTAAGTGGGTGTACATGACATAAGTCTTTGAAGTTATCATTTACAACGCCTAAGTTTGCTAGTTTATCACAAGGGCAGAAGAATGGAGGATCCACTGAGAATCGAATTATTGAACAATAGTCAGCTAATCTTTACAGCATGCTGAGTACTCAAAGAAAATTCAGAAGCTGATTGTTCCAAAAGTGATGTTTACTGTGGAATAAAGAGACAGTTGTTGTGTAAAGAAACACGGTTCTTTAGCCTTGGTATGGCATCCAATCTAGGAGAAAGAAAAGTCTGAAATCAAACCAGTGGTACTCCGGTTAAAATTTACCATATGCGGCATCCTACTCATGACGTAGCGGTTGGATAAATATATTCAGTGGAATTGTGATTTATCATTCGAGAGTTGGGCTACAAAGTTCATACGCTGAAAAATTTAAATAATAACGTCATATCTAGGGTTTATGAGTTTTTACCATGAGATAAAAACACTGCAATACCCATGAATGTAGAGTGTTGACTGCAAAGAAGAGTATGTGGAAAAAACATAACCCACCATAAGAATGAGTAAAAATACATGTTGAAAATAAAACTAAGACTCGAACCTTTTGAAACTACACCTCCGTTAAGATACAACTGGAAGATGTTGCTTCTGTAAGTGAATATCCGACCCTTCTGCACGAGCAAAATGTGACACCAATTCAATGTTTAAGCAGAATTTTACAATTTTGAATTCAGAGCTTCCTTTCTTCTAGACCGGTTGCCATATCAAGATTACAGAGCCCAGTTTGCCCTACTATTTACCCATAGCTGAAAGGAAAAAAGTTTGATTTAAACCTTTCTCAAGGCTATTAGCACCTAGGGAAATGAAAAATCCTTGGTCAAAATTTGAACTCGGTTCATAGATTCTTTTTCCTACGACGATAACCGTTACTTTTGTTCAGTATTGCTTTGCTTTTTGTTTTTTTTTAATGTAACAAGATACCACCGGAAGATATGCGTCAAACCATGTTCAGAAAAAAAATAATAGATTTGCTACAACTCAATTAACTTCTTTCTCCTGAAAACAAGTTTATTTCTACTAAATTAAAATATTCAAGTCACCGACGTATATTTGCATATTCAATGCTAAAAATACTTATTCTATCACAAAAAATACAAGTTGCATATTCAACGCAAAAAATATTTATTCTATCACAAAAATACAAGTGCTGTTTCTGGACCAATCAAAACGAAAAAAACTATTTTACAACAGTAACTTTCCCCGGAAGCCTATTTGGGATTTTATCCTGATTTATAAATCCGTAAATTAACTGGTTTCTTCAGCTTTACGCACGCTTATGCTGGAACCGGATGCAAACTCACGGAAGAGGAGGATAATTCAAAAACTAACCTAACATTGTGACACTAATCTGGAACATTTTCGTCATGACTGTCCATATTTGAGATTGCAAATTCTTTCAGTTTTCTTCGTAAAGGGTCATGATTTGTTATATATATATATAATATATATATATATATATATATATATATATATATATATATATATATATACATACATATATATATATATATATATATATATATATATATATTAATTTTATAGTAAGGTATATTTATAAGGAGTGCTCAATATCAATGATGGAACATATGTAGATCTAATACTCTTGATCTAATGATCGCATCAGCGAGAAACTGACCGTCACCAAGCTCTGTTGACTCTCTGCCTATGCTAGCATAACTAATCGATAGATGGATGTGTGTGTGTGTGTGTGTGTGTGTGTGTGTGTGTGTGTGTGTGTGTGTGTGTGTGTGTGTGTGTGTGACTTTAACTTAGTAACAACGGTATCATAACGATATATTTATTTTTTATAAGAGTAATACAAGAAAACTTAGGTAATTTCAAACTTATTTTGCAACTGAGTATTAGCTTTTAAGGGGTTTGCATTCGCCTTGAACGTTATTTTCAATTATTCAAATTCTTGATAAAGAGTTGATAAATACAAAATTCTAATTAACGATTAAGTCATTCAATAGGCACCTTTAGATCGCCGAAATTAGATAACAATGAAACTGTTTATTTCTGAGATGGATGACCATTTAGCTACAGTAGATTCAGTTATCATTCTGAGACCTTGTTATATACTAAAGAAAACTGAGGAAAAAGGTAACTTACGGCCAAGTCACGATGAACTCACAGCTTTCTATGTGATAACCAAAGTTAAGCAGTGATATGCCAGTTCAGTTTTGGGTTGGGTGACCATTTAAGAACAGTAGGTATTGTATGTACTGTGTAAGCTGGCGTGCATGACTACGTAAGAATTAATAAATAAAAACTATGAAATGTTAATTGGTCCCCTTCAATCATTTTTAAAATGAAGCATCAATATCATCATAAAACGCTGTTACAATCGGAACTCCACGGGTTTCAATAGTTACATTTTGCAATGTTTCTCTTGAATATCTTCTTTTTTTTTTTTTTGTTATGAACAAATAATAAAAAAATAAAAAGAATGTCCTTGCAAACAACCAAAAATATCCTGACAAATCATTCAACTCCAAAAAGAAAAACTTTATCCATTGAAGGAAGATTGTATGAAAATACACATAGTATATAAAGTTAGGGAATAATCAAAAATAGAAAAAAGTAAATATTGAACCTATCGAAATGAAATGAAAAATGGAATATAGCAACCAAATAACGTTACTGAAAACCTAAAACACGAAAACGCAGCGATGTTTTCCGAAAAGAAAACAGAAATCTCAAATGAAATGGAGTATTTACATAAAAGCAACGAAAATAAGGGAAATACTGAATAGCAAGAGAAAAGGAATGAACTCATTTCAATGTTTAGACACGAAAACAGACATATACACATATGTATATATAATGACTTATGTACAAAATGAGATATCTCTCTGATAGAATAAAATTGCATATCTTCCAAGCTGTAGCTGTGTCAGTACTACTGTATAGATACACCACCTGGACTCTAACAAAAAGCATGAAGAAAAATCCAGATGGGAACTACACAAGAATACTACATGCTGTTTTGAACAAATCTAAGAAGAAACACTCCACAAAACAGCAGCTGTGCAGCCACATAGCTCCCATCTCATTAACCATTCAAGTAAAAACAGAACATGCTGAAAAGGAAGGAAGAAATCATAAGCGTCGTCATGGGCTCCACATGAATGTGCCAGTGTTGGCCGATCCAGCAAAGATTTACATACATCAGCACTTTGCTGACGTTGGATGGACTATAGAGACGGATGGTGATAGACTCAGGACACTCTGAGCTGTCAGAGCGACTTGAAGATGATGATGAAGAGGAGGATGATGTACTGAAATCATCATATGCTGCTACCAGTAGCTAAACTGCGATAATAGTTTTACAATGATATAAAAACGAAAATGTCATTAGATGTATTTACCCAACCATTACGCCACGAGCAGGACTTTTAAGCAGCGTAAAGCTGGTTTGAATTCAGAATTTTTTCTCCTAGACTGTTTGCTCTACTAAATCTAAAGAACCCTGTCTACCCAACTAGTTTACCCATAGTTGTTTGTCAATATTGTATTATTGTATTATCTTGGAATTATCCCTAAGGTAATTCTTCATTAAAAAACATAGCATGTCTACATTAACATTTTAATACATCTTACACATTACACTTTTTCAATACATAATATTCCCGTATTTTTAAAATATTTGTTGGGATAGGAAAATCTTCACCTCCTTTAAATTATCTGCGATTATTTTCTTGTTTATCAATCAGCTCCTCGTTTCCTATCTGCTCGTACGATTTATCACGTGATGGAGCGCAGTATTTAGCTGAGACGGTTCTCTTATCGATCTAGTCCAAATCAACAATGCCGTGTCCTTCCTTTAAGGAGAATCACTGTCTACCTTGATCCTTTTGAGTTTTCTGCTTCTGCTACTTAAAAATCTCCTTAAATGTTCAGTCTCACTTTGAACTAGATGAACAAGGAACGATTCTCTTTCTAGCTACTTCACCAGAACTATTATGCAAAGGAAACACCTGCTTAAACTCGTTCAAGTAGGAATTCAATCGGCATATTTTATTAAAGATATTCACTTACACTAGTCTGTCTCAAGGCCACGTAGAACGGGTTTGTACAGTGTTCTTTCAGACGACTGTGGGTGTCCTTATATCTTTTAAAGAGATCTACTAAATTATACATTGTCTGGCACAAGACTGCAACAATCGGGTACTCAGAATGTTCTTTCTGATTTGTCTGTCACACGTCTCTATACTGTAGGGATTCCTAAATCTTTTAGGGAAAGCCCACATGGCGTAGTCGGTAACGTGCTGAACTGTGACATCGTACTAAACGAGTTTGAACTCCAGATGCACTATGACGAGCATTATTAGATAAATATCCTAAGGAAAGATAGAAACACTCTAATTCCCAAACTATGACCTGAACAGTACCACCACTGTCCTTCCTCAAGCATGGTTTGAGCATTTAATAACCCACGAAGGTTGATATGTCGTTAAACAAAGAAACTAGACTAAACCAAACTAAACTTAAATCTTTTAAAAATATTTTCTAAGCTTTTTCTTGTCTGGTATAAGGCTGTTCAAATTAGGGTACTCACAATGTTCTTTAAGTCTTTTCTGTTATCTATATCTTCACTGTAGTTGCCCTTACATTTTTTAAACAAATTTACCAAGAGATTTATCTCGTCTGAGACCAGATTTCAACAATCGAACACTTAAGAATATTTTTTAGAGTCGTCTTTCATCCATCTCACAGCAAGTATATCACATACAGAGATTATTCTAATTTGTATTCGCTACAAAGTTGGTAACTCTTAAAATATTTTACGATTATCTTGGATTAAAACATTTAAATGATCGACTAACGAACAAATATAGAATTTGCAATTTGAAATATATTCAGTTCTATTGAAGTATTAGATTGTGCTACATTAAAAAATTAATTTTGATTGGAAAATCAACTATAAATCATCTATCTTTCTTTACAAGTAACCAATTTTGTCAGAAATAGATTGTATTTCCATGAACTGATATTGAAATCCGTCTATTCATGTCGAATTAAATTGTGAAATACGATTACAGTGAAGACAATTAGAAATTTATATAATTTAACGTCATCGAGATTTTTTTCTTGACAGTACACTGAGGTCCGTTTATATTCTATGAATCTTATAAATCACCAGATATCTGTCCGTTCGTTCCCCAAAGCCCCCTTTTAAACAGACTTTCATATCATTGACCTTGTGCTTGGTGAGAGGCAGAGACAAATTAAACTCCCCTAAGTCGCCTCTATTTTGGGCTCGATTTCAATCAAACTTTCAGAAATTGTAAGGGTCATGCCTGGAAAGATTTTAAGCTGTATTAGATCTTCCTTGAACTGGTTCTTGGGTGTGGTCAGTTTCTCACTCTCTAGATCTGTCATCCTCACTGTAAAAGGGTGTTCATTTGACAGTGATTAAACACTCTTTTGATAATCGTTATTAGTTTGATGGCTTCTTCCTTCTTTACGAGTACCAAATCCCTCTTTGTTACGGTTGGATGTCGGGTGGCTAAAACAAGGAATTCATTTCTCAACGGTCTCCCAGAATAAACAGGGTTTATAAACATTTTGATTTTGATTTTAAGTAGATACGACCTCATCAGGTATGGAAAATAGTAAAAGTGAATATCTATGCAAAAATACTTATTAATTTTTGGAGATTTACGGGGATATGAGATCACAGAATGAACTCGAAGGCGTCTTTAGGCAGTAAATAAACGACGAAACAAATAAAATAAACAATAAAACAAAATATTTGAATACAAGTAATTAACTTGAAATTTGAGAAAATGACTACGTATTTCATCCTTGATAATTTCCATCTTCTAATGCATATGTAATATGGGTAAACAAAAAAAATAATCACAATAGGGTGTGAAAATGTCACAAGAAATGTTTTAGTTGAAAGTGTAGGGGGGTTTCACGTGGTCTCCCACTAAGAGAAGAGAAATAAGGAATTTCCACTACCCTCCGTGTTTGAATTAGCCAAAGATTGACAGTTAAAAGATAAATAAAGAATGTAGGTCAACTTCGGCCGGCCGTTGAAGAAAGAAAAAAAATGTGGGTCAGGCTATCTGTACTCCATGACCTCACTCGGGTCGCCTGACAGGGGAAGGAAGACGGTAGAAGCCAACTGATTGGCTAGAACCCTAAAACGGAAGTGGCACTTTCTTCCGTCAGCAGAAATAGGGGTAAAGAAAATTAGTTTTTGGACAGAGGTCGTGGTGAATGGATCTCATGCCAAACTCCGGGTAAAGAAAGCGGAAAGAATCTTGGACAAGCAGAGGAACTTAGTGCCTTCAAGCCAGAGCGATATGCATAAATAAATTCCGTCAACCCGTAAAAAAAGAAAATATTCTCCAAAGGAAAGTCGTCATAAAGATAAGTAAACATTAAGACTGTTTCTCCCTACACCCTAACATCATCCTGCGAATGTTGGCTGTTTTTTTTTTAGGTACACCACCAACAAGATAAGTAATTACACAAAGTAGATACGCCAACACAAAACATGGATTAGGGAAGACAACCAACTTGCACTGCACTGCTACTTTAGGAGCAACCCTACACTAAGGGGATATTGAAAAAAGATAGTTGTCATCTGAAAAGAATGCGTTAGGTTTCAGACAAGCCAAAGACTTTCTGACCAAGTTAGGACAATGATAAAGAAAGTTTGGTTTTCTGACCAGGAAATACTAGAAATACGCCGGAAAACAAATAGTGAATCTAGACAAGACACTAATACAATATCAGACACAACAAGTATTGACAAACAAGAACAGTCTAACCGAAATGAACTGCATACTTCTAAACATAAGAACACACCCAAACAACGCCAAACAAACACTAACACAAGAACAAAAATGAATTTAGAAAATCTTAAGAGAATTACGTATGAAAAAAGACTACTTTATCATCACTAAGGAACATAGACTGGAGAACAGTCAAGGCTGAAACGGAAGAAATAAATTAAATATTAACATATATATCAACAGAAAATTTCACCGAATTAAATGAACTAATCAGTGCATGAGTGAAATCAGTTTGTGAAAAAATCAGGATTCCTTAAAGCACACAAACAGAAAATCAAAACCTTAATGGAAAATTCGACTGGAAACACAAATAAGAAATTTACAAAAACAAGCAAAAATTATTTAAAAAAATGCTGAAACATGTTGGGACAAAAAGGAAAAAGCGACACAAGAAAAAATTACAATACAACCCGAGAAAATGAACCAGAAAGAACTGAAAAAAGAAAGAAGATTAAAAAGAGTAAAACAATACGGACAAAACAGGATATTCCAAAACAACGAAAGAAAATTCTACCGACAAGTAAGGGGAGATGGCACGAAGACATACCAATAACTAGATGCAAGAGAAACTGAACAATTTTGGAGTAAAATATGGCAACCAAGAGAAAATAACAAAAAAGCCGAATGGATAAGCAACATGGGGAAAGAGTTAGAACAACACTAAATATAGAATTGGAAAACGGCAGGCCATGACGGCATTCATGGATTCTGGTTCAAGAAATTCACCACCATCCATGACAGACTAGTATTCGAAATGAACAGATACTTACTAGAAGCAGACGTATCCGAATAGATGGCCAAAGGAAATACTACTCTGATCCAAAAAGATCCCCTTAAAGGAACTGCCCCAAACGACTACAGACCCATAACGCGCTTACTTATAATGTGGAAAATACCAACTGCGCAAATAAGGGAAGAGATTTACGACTGCGAACAAGCCACGAATTGTTCCCCGAGCAGCAGAAAGGATGCGGCAAGTGGAGCTACTCGAGACTAAACTATATAGCAGGAAGAGTGAAAGTGAATCTCTCCTAATAACAGCCAAAAGCCAAACCTTAAGGACCAATGATATCAAAGTAAGAATAGATAAGACGCAACAAAACAGATGTAGGTTATATGGAGTTAGAGAAGAGACGATCAATCACATAATGAGCGAATGCAGTAAATTAGTTCAGAAAGAGTATAAAACTTGACACGATTGGGTGGGCAAGGTGATGCACTGGGAACTGTGCAAGAAATTTAAATTTGACCATACGAACAAATGGTATGTTCACAACCCAGCATTTGTCCTGGAAAAGGAAACGCACAAACTTCTCTAGGATTTTGAGATACAAATGCATCAGTTAATCTAGGCCAGATGACTAAACCTTATAATAATCAAGAAAAGAAATAGAACCTGCAAAATTATGAATTTTGCTGTCCCAGCGAACAACAGAGTAAAACTGAAAAAAAATAAAATGAAAAAAGGATAAGTACCGGGACCCTGCTAGGGAATTGAAAAAACTGTGGAATATGAAAGTGACGATTATGGCAATTGTAATTGGTGCTCTTAGTACAGTCACCAAAGAATAGATACAAGGAATGGGAGACATAAAAATAAGAGGACGAGTAGAGACCATCTTAACTACTGCATTATTGAGAATATCCAGAATACCGAGAAAAGTTCTGGAGACTTGAGAAAACTTGCTGTCACTCAAACTTCAGTGAAAGACAATCAGCTAAAGCCGACGTAAAAAAAACCTCTCTTGTAATAATAATAATAATAATAATAATAATAATAATAATAATAATAAATCGCCTCTAATCTTTGATATATGACAGTTAGTTCAAAACGTTTTAACCAGAGGAAAATTTACCTCGGTGGGAAATTTTGTAATAATTGTTACATTTTGACTCGAACAAAGCAAAAACTACAAAATCTGATTAGTCATTAGAGTCTACATTTACAAAACCCCTTAACCACTGGCAAGATAGGATGCAAGGTCAATTTTTAAGTGAAGTACGGCTAGTTTGAATTCAGAGTTTTTATTCTCCTGAATTGTCTGCCTTACCGAGACGAAAGAATCCAGTTTTCCCAACTATTTACCGATAATTAAAGGGAGAATAGATGGATTCATGCATTTACCAAATAGTCTCGTCCAGAATTTGAACTCAGCGGTGGATTAAGTTTCATACGATAATAACCGTTACACTTAGAGCGTCTGAGTCGGAACTTGAAGTCTTATGGCTCATTCGATCTCTACATATCTGACAGACTCGGCTTGACCAATGGAAAAATGGAAATATACCAAGAGGCAACAAAATGGCACTGTAGCTTCATCAGCAGGGATTTGGTATTCTTCACGTGACTTAAAACTAATAAAGCCTGATAGTATCTTAATATATTTCTGGAACGCCTTGTGTTATTGGTAATGATGCTTCAGATTCGAAACCTTGCCGAAATATTTATCAATTTTTAGAGTTAATCGAGGTTATTCGGTTTCTCAGAACAAACCCAAAGTTGTCTTTTTTACACCAAGTTCGGTGTAAAAAATAATTAAACTTTAAAACCAAATAAAACGTCCTTTAAATATAAATGCTCATTTTAAAAATTCAGACAAGTCGGCTTAAGCTGTCAAATACGCTGACTACATTTCTATAGGGAAGTAAGAATATCCCCAAAACGATTGTCCTGTTTATGACTCTAAATCATCTAATAGTGAGGCTCTAATTCTGGAGTCTTAAAGAATATGGAGTACCCCTTTATTGCCATTGCTTTCAGGTTCACTCTGACCCAGAGTAGTTGTACCTTTTATGGTTCTAACCATCGGTCAAATAGAACTCTTTGATCATTTACTATGCTTCCACCATTTAACTGAGAGCAAGCAAATCATTAATATTGAATTAAATTATTAGTTTTAGATCGCAATGCATGAAACCATTTGACTGTGTGCAAAGAAGTGAGCTTTGGCTTGTTTAAAAATAATCTTACCGACAAATTATTTGCTTACAAACAATATATATATATATATATATATATATATATATATATATATATATATTACTTGGCATTAAATAACCTATAAGGGTTATATCAACCAACCGACGTTCTAAACTTTGATAAAAGGGACTCTACGTTCTTTATTTTTTATTATTAACATTTTACAACCTGTGTATAATATGGGCAAATCCTGCTAGTAAATGATAATTTATAATTGAACGGTGTTGAATAGGATAGCAATAATTGAAACCACTTCAATGTGTGCAAACAAATGATTAATATTCCCTACAAACTTATAAATGATATATCTATAACCATCAATCTATGAACAAACAAATAAATGATATGAAATTAAATTGTTAGCGTTACATAGCAATTCATGAAATTATTAAACTGTGTTCAAACAAGTAATTAATAATAATTAGAATTATTCGTATTAGATAGAAAAACTTGAAACCTTATGACTGTGTACAAAAGAATAAGCACTGACTCGTTTAAAAATGTTATCAACAAAATATGTTCACAAATCATATATATTTAATGTATATTTATAAAGAGGATTTGGCATTAAATAACCGACAAGAGTTGATATGCTATAAACCTCAACCATCCCAACAAAACAAATCTTTCTTATTAACATCCGAAACAACTGTTCAACTGCTTATTATTTCAAATTGTTATCTCTCCAAATTTGATAATTCTGAAGAGATTTAAAGATTATCTTATATTCCAAACAGATTAAATTTATCTGACCTTTCTTAAGCTTAGTTCATATTATAGCTTTGTCACTAGCACATTTCATAACCCAACAAAATTTTGTTCGACAAACTTTATCCATCGTACGTTTGTATCAGACTCAGTCATCAACTTATTCTGATAATGGATCGTTCTATGAAAAATAATAGGCAAAAGATGAAAGAAAAAAGTGAAGCGTGACTGGGAAGAGAAGAAACTGAGAGTGAAAGTAATAAATGGAAGAAAGGACGAAAGAAATATCTAAATCTTTACAAAGCAACTTAATTTCGACAAGAAACTATCAATAAAGGAACTAAATTTCCACAAAATAACAAAATCTCTACTGGCGACTATTAACAAAGTAAGTAAATCTCCACAAGGCAACTAAATATCTATAACATAACAAAATCTCTACCAAGCAACTAAATTCCCACAACTGAATATCAATAAACCAACAAAATCTCAACAAAGTACCTCATATCAAAGCAACAAAATTTCTACAAAGCAACTAAATCTCCACAACTGAATATCCATAAACCAACAAAATCTTTGAAAAAAAAAAACCTAATAAACTAATAAAATCTCTTCAAAACAACTCCTACCAAAAAAGTATATCTCTACAAAGCAAATAAATCCTTTTAAAATAACAAGTTCTCTACAAAGTAAATTTTAATATTACATCTAAATATTTTCAAAACAACTAAATCTCTGTAAACAATTGAATCTCTATCTCTGCAAAGCAAATCCCTACAAAGCAACTTAATCTCTTCAAACCAAATATATAGAAAGCAAGTAATATTTGCAAAGCGACTAAATCTTGACAAAGCAACTATTTAAAAAGCAGTTACATTTCTACAAAGCAACTAAAACACTACACAGCAATAAAAAAAGATATTGGATTTGAATTTTTTTAAATCATTCAATTCTGCTGTATCTTATAAAACGGCGGAATTCGATAGGAAAATTTTTAATGTAGTTGTTTGTAACTATGTACCTATTGTACGTTTGTGTCACATCTTATCCCCAACTCAAACTAATAATGGAGAATTATATAAAAATAACAGAAGAAAGAAAGAAAGAAAGAAAGAAAGAAAGAAAGAAAGAAATTGACGTTTGAAAGATATAAAGAATTAAATAAACAAAACAAGCAACATCAACTCGAAAAAAAAGAAAGTAGTAATCGACACGATTTATTTCGGAACTTTATTTATGTGAAAGAAAGAAAGAAAGAAAGAAAGAAAGAAAGAAAGAAAGTGGATGTTGAAAGAAAGAGAAATGAACGAAAGAAAGAGAAAAAGAATGCAGAGTGAAAGACAGAAAAGAAAGTTAATAAATAACAATAATGACGCCATAATTTCTTAAAAAGTTCTGTTTATTTATTTATTTATTTATTTATTTGTTTGTTTGTTCGTTTATCAATTTATTTTTGGAGCTCTGAAAAGCACATGATCTTTCATTGAAGTTAAAGCGAGTTCTCTTATCTTTTTAAATTTTCATTTTCTAGAATTCTGGAGAAAATAAACAGAAAGAAAAACATTTCTTGTGTATTTAATATTGTCTCTAAATATTTATATTTCATACTATTCGAATTTTTAAGTTTAATAATATTTTCATTTTCTTTTCACATAGCAGATATAATTCCTTTTCCAATTCGAAGCAGTCGACCAAAAGAAAAGAAATATTAAAGAAAAAAGAAAAGTGAACACACTTCATGTGTATTTAATAATTTCAAAATTTTTATCATCTATATGACAGAAAGAAAAAAGAAAACAAATTATATGTTTTAAGCAAAATTTCTGGGGTAGTGGGGAGAGGTCAGGCTTTTAGAAAATATATTTCATATCAAAGAATAATTAAACTTGATTATACAGATGCGAGAATAAAATTAGATTTTAGTTTGATTTAAAAATGTTAACAATATTTCCTTTACTTTTTCCCCAGATTCTGAATTAAATTTTAAATTTCACCATTCTTAATTAAATTTTAAATTTCACCCTTACTCTTCTTTCTGTAAGTCTCTTACTGCCACATCTCAAAACAAGAATACCAAGAAAATAACAGTCGCCTTAGTATTTTGATTTAACCAAGACAGGAAAAAGTTTTCGTGGCCACTCACTTTATTGCCGATTTTATAACTTCACTCTGGATCGATCTCAAAAACACAAAGTGCCATTTTCAAGACAAACAAGGAAGGATCAATTCAATCATTGCAGTTTCACTTAACCCCGAAATTTATTTTGTATCTTGTCTCTTCCCCGGTAATTATCTAACTGACCCTTTCGAAAAATCGTCAAAATTCATGTGAGATCGTCTCTCGTAGCTATAACTAGAGTTCTCGTGATTGACATTTTGATATCATTCATTCAGCTGAACGCCAGGCTCCTTGACAGTGGGAATCAGTGGCTACATTCAGCGCTGAATTTTACTTAAAAAATTATGTATGTCATACAGTTATAAAAGTGGAAAGAATATTCTTTTAATTAGTTTTATTTATGTTTAACTCTTTCTATTTATTCGATTGTTGTGTTGTATAGAATTAGATAAGCATTTTATACATTATTTGAATATTGATGTAAGTCATAGATAAAACATTAAATTTTCATATTGATTCGTGGTTGTTTCTAATCAAACAATGAAATTTTCTCAGGCCCAGCTGGCATTTCCAATTATCATAAAAAGTCTGTGTTTTTTTATCACAAAATATCTATCAGAGAGATTTTTCGTACCTCTAGTTGCCGTCGAAGCATCCAGGTTTATTAGAATAATATAAACAATTACCAGATCTATCTTCCTGATTAGATACTCCGGACACTTCCTAAACTGGACAAAAGATGTGCTTAGAAGCATGAACCCCAGAACAAGAAAATTGATGACGATATACAAAGCCTTATACCTGAAAGATTATATAGATAGAAAATACGTTACATGAAAAGAATGAAGGAAGAATGGATAGATACGGTAACTAAAGAATATAGAAACAAGAGAAAAAAGTCGTTAACTACAGCTATTAATAACGGTAAAAACGAAAAAGAAAACGAGAATAAGGACATGTTTGTATTCACCCGACACCTCCACGAGGATGTGACACAAGGTCAATTTTTTAGCAGACTACAGCTGGTTTGAATTCAGAGTTTTCCTTCTCCCAGATTGATAACCTAATCAAGGCTAAAGAACCCGGTAGTACCAATAATTTAACTATAGCTGGAGGGAACAAATGAATTCATACCTTTAGGATGAGTATAAGCGCAAAGTGAAACGCAGTCTCCTCGAGGATTTGAACTCGGTTCGTTGATTTCATTTTCTACGACAATAACCGCTACACTAAGCACACCTCCAAAAGACAACCAAAATATGTATGTGGACACTTTAGAAGACAATCTAAGGCGATTGCGCATGAGAGGATCTGGGTAAGTTTACACAAGAGAAACCTAAAGAGAGAAACAGCATTACTATTAGAAGCCACCCAATATAACGCCAGAAGAACTAAGACTAAAATTGACTATACAGAAAAATTGTATATGAATAGACCAGAATTTGTGAGGAAAAGTAAGACATTAAATTTTCAGGGATTTTGCGATAAAACGAATCATCCAATTCCTGTTGACTGGATGAGTCAATCCATTAAAATTGCTGCCAAACGAAAGAAAAATCTTATTCTTCATTAGGAACAATTCTAATTATCAAACGATTGCTGAGTGGCGATCTGAGATTTAGAGTAAAAACTATCAAAAATATGATAGGGAAAATGCTGTTAAAAAATTTAAATGAAGATCAGTTTTAGAATTGGAACAAGAAAATGAAAAACAATAAACGATTATTGTCCAATTTTTAAATCGAATTAAGGTTTTATTTATTTTATTCTCAATGAACGTATAATAGCGTTTTGTAATATGGTTTCTATGAGAATCAGTCAAATATTTATCACGATAAACACACACACACACACACACACGAAACTGTGTTTTAGCTCTCGCAAATGCCCTTAGAAAAGACATCAATACATCTTCTCTTCCCCTTTTTATGCGTAAATAGTTGGACAGTTTTTTTTAGCCTTGATAATGCAATTAATGCATTCAAACCAGCTGTTCTCTGCTTAAAGATTGACCTTGCGTCACATCCTGTCTGAAACGAAGGTGTTTGGTGAACACACACACATAAGGACACACAAACACACAAATGTATATATTCTCAATTTTTATTTATTTTTTATTCTTTATCTTTTATTTCATGCCTTTTTTTTTAGTTTTAATTTTTAACGGCCAATTTATAACTTCTGCTATGTAATATAATAAAAAATGTGTCCTACGCGAAGAATCAACAAAGATCACGCCCGATGTCATTACCTGAAGATCGCGCTCCGCATGAAACAATAAACATTTTTAGTGAGTGTTTTTTATGTAAAACAAAAGCTATTTAACCGGTGGAGTTTTACGTTCAGCACTTATTGATCTTACTCTTTCATTCATAACTCATTATATATATATATATATATATATATATATAACTCAAAACCTTGATTTTTCGTTATAGTGCTGAACTCCAAGTGAAGGAGTCATTTCTAAATCTGAAAATCTTAAAGTGCAGTTTAAATTGTTAGTTAAAAGAATTAAAATAGATTTTCATATATATATATATATATATATATATATATATATACATGATTATTCAATAAAAGAAGATATGTAAATATATAAGTAAAAAAGATAAATTTCACATTTAAGGGAGTTTGGTTTGGTTTGGTTTGGTTTTATGACAATATCAACCATTGTAGTTTATTTAATGCCAAATCGATTTTTATACATATAAACTGTTTTATTTCAAACAATTCGGTTTAGCATAAGTATATTCACTATTGTAGATAGTTAAATTCCCAAAACAGTTCTATTTCAAACAATCCCGTTTTGCATAAGTACACGGTTTAGTTCTTTTTGACCGATAGATAGCACTCAGGTGCTACCAATCCGGGCCACAGTGGACCTCAGAGTGATAGCAATAATGGGGTACTCCGAATTCCCCAAAGCTCCAGTAATACTAGAGCCTCACTTTCAGATTGTTTAGTGTCATATCTAGGACACTCATTGGGATAGCCTTACCCCTCTGCAGAGATGCAGTCGGTGTATTCTGCCGCCTCAGGGCCATCAACAGAGTTACAAGGCATTACAGTTATTATTAAAGAAAAAAGACGTGACCCAAATTTAAATCTTTATGCAGCTTAAAAAATTAAAGTATATATGTATATGTATATATAATAAAAGTAAAGTTGACGACCGTTGTAAAGAGCAACCTGAAGGCTCCCTTTTCATTAGTTACAACACCAAGGTGTAGGGGAGGGTGCTACTCCTTTCCCTGGATTGCTCCACTTTACCCTTGACCCATTTCTTATAATGCTAAGTGTTAAGCATGGAGGCATCAAGTACCATTTTTTAGTCTTTAGTATAATTACACCAGGGATTGAATCGCTGATCTCTCGGGCCTTTGGCGAAAAATCTACCCATAGGATATTTGATGTATTTAACGCCAATTCCTCAAAGTTCCGAGTGGGATGCAAAAAAAGATCCGTTTAATAAGAGTAGAACAGCTGGTGTATGATTTGAAATTTCTTTCTGTTAAACTATTTATTCATAGCTGTAGGAAACACATGGTGTCAAGTCTTTCTAATAGATTTTGCCCGAAGAGAAACACAAATAGTCTCATCCACAATTTGAACGTGTGTGTGTGTGTGTGTGTGTGTGTGTGTGTGTGTGTGTGTGTGTGTGTGTGTGTGTGTGTTAGGATAGCATAGGTAGAGTCCACATCACTTAGTGATAATCAGTTTCTCGCTAATGCGATCATCAAACTAGTTGTGTCCTAACTTAGATATATTTGCTCTTTCACTGATAATGACCTCTCTTTATTTATCAATATTGTAAGCTACATTATTGACATAGTGGGTAGAGTGTTAGCCAATGTCCAAGAGAGTGGGAATCAATTCCAGGCCGAGCCATACCAAAGACTCAAAAAATGGTATTTGATACCTCTTTGCTTAACACTCAGCATTATAAGATATGGATCAAGGGTGTGTGGAGCAATTCAAGGAAAGGAGTAGCGCCTTCCTCTACAGTACGGTGTAGCAGCTATTGAAAGGGAAATTTTCTTGTCCCCCTCGATAACGGTCAGCCAAATATACATACATATATATATAGAGAGAGAGGGACAGACAGACAGACAGACAGACAGAGAGACAGAGACAGAGACAGAGTTTTAAAGCTCTTAATTTACTGTATCTTCCTCCAGATAATGCATGATCTCTTTATATTGCTTCCAATATCAAAATTTAACGAGAAAATTGTGGTTTTTCCCAAGTCAACGTGTCGTGATGACTGATACACTCACCTAGTTGTTTGTTAGTGTGGCATGAACCCCCCCCCACCTCCGAATGAAGCACATCCTGAATATTGTGTGACAGAAAATACCGTTTGGGACAATTTTTTTTGTAAGAAATTATCATTTTGTTGAAACGCAGAAACTTTACCAGAGCAGCAACGGCCCACACCCGCTTTTGCAGTAACTTTAGCAACAAGAGTATGAGTCATAATCAGAGGTAGATAAAACGAGCTGATAAATTTACGTAGGTAGGTCGGTAGGAAGGTGTAAAAAAATCCATCTGTAGAACTTTAGTGCAAGGCCTCCTTGAATAAATAGTTGTCATTATTGGGGACCAGAGATGGCGTTCTGGTTAGAAAATATCTCTTGCTGCTTTTCTTATTTAGCCAAATGGTTAATCGTTGCACGAAATAGAATTAGTAAACCGAGTTCAAATCCTGGATGAGACTGCGATTCGCTTTGCGCGAATGCCTTTTAGAAAGGCATGAAACCATATATTCTCGTCCTTTTCAGCTATGGGTATATGATAGGACAGGCTTTGTTCTTTCACCTTATCAGAACAAACAGTCTAGGAAAAATACGAGTTTTAATTCAAAACAGTTGTACTCCGCTTAAAAACAGACATAGTGTGGCATCCAACTCATTTCAAAAGAGATAGTTAAATACACACTCGCTAATGTAGTTTAAGTGAGGCGCTTTTAGCCAAATGGTTATCGTCATAGAAAATAGAATCAGTGATCCAAGTTGAAAACCGGAACGGAGCTATTTTTGTTTAATTTTGCACTAATGTCTTTGAGAAAGGCATGAATCAATTTTTCCTACCAGCTATTGGTCAATATTAGGGTTTACTGGGTTCTTTAATTTTGGTTAAGCAACTAATTAAAAAAAAAAGGAAAATTCAAACCAATTTAACACCGCTTAAATGTATTGATCTTGTACCACACCATGTCCATAGGGGAGGGTTGCATAGATACATACTCGTTAGTGTAATGATGATTTTCGCAAGAGTGGGGCAAACCATGAGGATCGATCTCTCAACACCAACGAACTTCTTTATGAGATGTCATTGCTAATCATCTAAGTATTCACTAAATAAACAGACTCAAAGTCAAATCGGGAGCAAAATTAATGGGATAGCTAATCATGATATGATAGTTTTCATGTGAGGGAGGTCTACCGAGAAAATCATCATTCAGAAAACCATTAATAAGCAACTCTCAGCTGCTATACTGGATCAGCCAGTGAGGATCGAACTCAGTATACTAAGGAATTAATTAGCGTCTCAAGGTAACAGAATAACCATATTGGTCCGGTTAACGCTCTAAGAAAAATAAGAAAAAATAAAATCGCAAGACCCTGATGATGGCCGCACTAAAATACGTACATGAGGTCTAGGTACGGATGATACTACTTTTTAATAAGAAGAAAAAGAAAATTCGAATCATGTGAGGTGAAAAATATGTTGGGTAAATCATATAATACTATTATGATCTTAGACAGGAAATGATAGTCTTTTATTAATTTAAAATAGAAACAAGAAACCTTTGTATTTACATCTATTAACATTTGCATATAATGTTCAAACCAAAATTTTACCGATTAAAAATTCTTAGGACATTGAATTATTATAATTTCTATTTGCATTATAAAGTCATTTATTTTAAAGTAATTTTTATAGAACTATGATAATAAGTAATCAATTCAACTGAGCTATGATAATAAGTAATCAATTCAACTGAACTATGATGATAAGTAATCAAATAAACTGAATTATGATAAGTAACCAGTTAACCTGAACTATGATAATAAGTAATCAATTCAACTGAACTATTATAATAAGTAATAAATTAACCTGAACTATTATGAAAAGCAAATCAATTCAACAGAATTATGATAATAGGCGATCATTTCAACTGAACTATAATAATAAGTCATTCATTTAACTGAACTATGATAAGAAATAATCTATTCAACTGAAGCAAAATAATTTTTTAAAAAGTAATGAAGTAAATACTGAAAGCAAATGACATAAAAAAACGTCATGAATTCACAGCGTTTTCCAGAGGTGCTTTATCATGATCACTGGTTCCGTAACTTGGTGTTGTCTTGGATAGAGATAGTCTGGCAGAGTCCCATTCATTTGCTGGTCAATATGATACAAGTGAAATAAATATGTTAAACTTAATAAATAAAGACATCAAATTTTTTACTGAATAATAGGGCAAGTAAGGAACACATACCACTGATTACTAAGTCCTGAGCCTCACCCAGAAAGATGAACCATAGCTGAACATTTTTGTTCTTGTATAACACTACCATTTTTTATAAAACTAAAAATTAACTAATTCCGATTTGTCTTAATTTCTGTACAGTTCAAAGGTGTACAACAAATATAAAATCTGAATGAGGATTAGAACTTTACATATATATATATATATATATATATATATATATATATATATATATATATATATATATCATGCATGACTGTTGATTAAGCAGGTAGATAAGTAACATGTTTAGTGCCGCCGCGGCTGTTGATAAAAAGATATGAAAAACAGGAACTAAAGAAGATTTATATTGGTTGCCATCAGAAATGTATATTTCTACGATTGCCATTCGTCTAAGATAAGAATCTCGATAAGAAATAATTTTGGCAGAAAGAAAATCCCAGATTTTTTTAAATTTTGAGAACAATATTGTGATGCCAATCTTGCAGAAAAAACCAAAGAACATTTGAAAGAGAAAGTCGGAGAATTGTTTGCTTTTAACTATTGATTTAGTTGGTTGGTTGGTTGGTTGGGTTTTATGGCACATCAACCTTTGTAGGTTATTTAACGCCAAACCTATCTTTATGTAAATAATCAGTTCTATTTAAAACAATTCAGTTTAGCATGAGTACACAGTTTAATTGTCAAAAACATCTCTATTTTTAACTGTTCAAGCAGTTATATATAACAATTCAGTTTAGTGTAAGTACAGCTTCAATGTCAAAAACAGTTCAATTTCAATCAATACAGTTTAGCATGAGTACACAGTTTAAATGTAAGTACAGTTTAAATGTGAAAAACAATTCTATTTCTAGCTATTCAGTTTAGTCAAGCAGTTCTAATTCTGCTAATTCAGTTTAGTATAAGTTCAGATTTTGTTTACACACAGTTAATTGTCAAAACAGTTCTATGTTAAACAATTCAGTTTAGTGTAAATACAGTTTCAATGTCAAAAAACAGTTCTATTTCAAATAATTTAGTTTAGCATAAGCACGTAGTTTAAATGTAAGTACGGCTTAATTGTCAAAAATATTTCTATTTCAAGCTATTCAGTTTAATAAAACAATTCAGTTTAGCATAAGTATGCCGTTAGTTCTATTTAACCCATAGATAGGGCCCTATCAGGCGCTACCACGCCGGGCTAGAGTGGACCTGGGAGCAATGGCAATGAAGGGGTGCTCCATATTCCTCAAAGCCTCAGCATTACTGGGAACACTCCATCAGACTGTTTAGTGTCATATCCAAGACACTCTTTGGGGGGGGGTCTTACCCCTCTGCAGAGGTACAGTCAGTGTATTCTACAGCCCCAGCCGACTGGGAAATACACAAGGTTAAATGTCAAACAGTTCTATTTCAGATAATTCAGTTCAGCATGAGTACACAGTTTAAACGTCAAAACAGTTCTATTTCGCGCAATTCAGTTTAGCATTAGTACGCAGTTTAAATGTTAAAACAATTCTATTTTAAACAACTCAGTTTAGCATAAATACGCAGTTTAAATGCAAAAATCAGTATAGTGAAGGAAGCATGGTTTACTTCTATTTAACCCATAGATAGGACCCTTATCAGGTGCTACCACTCCGGGCCAGAGTGGATCTGTGAGCAATGGAAATGAAAGGGTACTCCGCATTCCCCAAAGCTCTCACATTACTGGAACTTTACCATCAGATTGTTTAGTGTCATATAGGACACTCGTTGAGGGGGGTTCTCATCCCTCTGCAGAGAAGCAGTCGATGTATTCTACAGCCCCAGCCAACTGGGCAATTTGACTATTGAGAAATCACTTACAATAACAAACTGACTAACGTTCAATCATATTGAAAACATCAAAATTGAGCTACGATAAACCTAATCGGTACTCAGATATGTCATCAGTTAGTCTCTGACGACCCCATGGATCTATGCCCGGATCATGGGACAGTGTCATGCAAGGTTGTATGAAAGACACTCTGTTCTACCCCAATATATCTGTGTTATTCAAGATTAGTTTGATAAGAAACATTTTACATTTAAAGAAGTTAAAAGTTTTCAATGTTTATCATCAAGTTTTCAAATGATGACTGGTCGAAAACGAACCGAAGTATAAAGCGCCTAGTAACAAGCAATTCGAATAAGGCAACTCACAAACAAAGGTCTTCTCGTCTTGCACACGAACAGTTATACAATCGATCTATCACGCTTTTTCGAATATGATTGATTGATTAATTGATTGATTTTAACGGCATCTAAACACGTCTAGGTTTATTTTATGCCAAGGGAATCTCGTTCGTAGTAAATTTATATTTACATTTCCTGTGTTGTTTTTTAACACACGGCCCCTTCGAATACGGATAATTTATAAACAGATACATTTTACCCAGAGATGATACCCTATTAATACTCTGGAACAAAGTGGACAAGAGAGAAATCATAATGAGGTATACTCCTCACTCCCCAGATCTCCAGTAGTGAAGTCTCACCATCAGAAGCAGTTTAATGTCTTACGAAGGATAACTCTTTTGTGAGGTTACCCATCTGCAAGGGAAGCAATCAGCGATTCTTAATCCGTCGAAACGGTGAGTATTTTCAAATAGATAAAAAATTATACGGAAAAATAGAAAAAAGGGAGCTCTTTTCAGATTCAGTTGTTAGATATTTAAATAGCTAAAATAAAAAAAATATTTGACGTCAGGGGAGGTGCTTGTAACATAGTGGTTTATTTGCAACATTGTTGTAAGCTATTTTGAACTCTAGTCGTGCTATAACGTTCACTTTCGGAGTAATTCTCTCTGGAAAGGCATGAATTCCTTTATCCTCACAGCTCTGGATTGAATTGTACCGCTATTGTTCTTATGCATTGGTGCCTTTGGCATTGAGGTTTGGTTCGATTTGGTTTTATGGCATGTCAAACATTGTAGGTTATTTAATGCCAAATACGTTTTATACATATATATTAGATATATATGATTAGCAAACATAAATCAACTAAGTTAAATGGTTCTAAGTATGACTACGTATAACTAATGATTTGTTAGTCATTTGTTTACATACATTTAATTGGTTAAATAGTTTTATTTCAAACAACTCAATTTAGCATAAATCATTTCTTTGCACAGAGTGTAAATGTCAAACAGTTCTTTTTAGGGCCCTATCAGGCGACCACTCCGTGTCAAAGTGGACCTGGGAACGATGGCAATGAAGGGGTACTCCACATTCCTCAACGCTCCAGTATTGCTGGAGCTTTGCCATCAGATTGTTTAATGTCATATCAAGGTCACTCGTTGTGGAGGTCTTACCCCTATGCAGAGATGTAATCGGTGTATTCTACAACCCCAGCCGACTGGGCTATTTGGTACTGAATTATCCACGAAGGTTGATATGCCATTAAACAAAGAAACCAAAGCAAACACAACCGTATTTGTCGTGATTAAATTTATTCCGAGAGGAACAATACATCAACACTGATCCCGTCGTGGGGCCGTTGCTCATATAGTCTGTCTTGTACAGAAATAGCCTGACGGAGCCCATCCTTCTCCAGGTTCACAATAGTTTTGAATTCAGAGTTTTCTTTTTCCTAGACCGGGTTCTTTTCTAAGATTAAATAGCCCTCGGTATAAACAACCTCGTTCAGGATTTGAACTTGAGTAGCCGAGTTCATTTCTTTCGACAATAACCGTTACGCCACAAGTGCCTTCACAGGAATACTTAACGTCCTGAAACGAAGAAGACAGAATACACGTCTCGACGGCCT
This sequence comes from Sepioteuthis lessoniana, assembly GCA_963585895.1. NCBI lineage: Eukaryota > Metazoa > Mollusca > Cephalopoda > Myopsida > Loliginidae > Sepioteuthis > Sepioteuthis lessoniana. The sequence goes on from OY757931.1 coordinate 43,518,707, forward strand.
GGGTAACATCCTCGTTTCTATTATCTATTTGAATATAACCCTTTCTTTTCTGCAACTCTCCGTCACGATTCTGGCTTGCAAAATAAGTAGCCTGGCCCGTTTACCAAAACGGAAAAATAAGGTCTAAAAAGATCGGTTTCAGGTTAGCTATATCATGCTTTTAACTAAAGGATATGTCCTTCATACTTCATACTCTCATGGTGGGTAGAGCTTCTTACACTTTTTGGCAAGTACGACATAAAAGAAAGACCTTGGGCTGTATTTAGAATTCGTGTGTAGACAAAAAATAAATATGCTACTTTGTTGGATTTTCGCGCCAACTTCTTTAGCCGATCTGGGAAATGATCGCGAGTAAAGCGTATCCGCTTATTACGTGAGAGGAATACTGATTTGAATCATTCGACTCGATCAGCGTGCCAAAAATCGATTATTGTCCGCCTTATTTGATAAATGGCGAAGTCAAAGCCTTGCTTGTATTATACTAATGTTAACGAACTTTGCGAACCGCTTTCGACAGGCTATTTTTAAGATCAATATGAATTTTGGCTTTACAGAAAATTGAAGTAAGAAGTTATTTGGCATCTGATGTAAAAAGAAATCGATTTCTTAAGTTATACGCGCATTAAAAGCAATACAAAACTAAACTCACAAAGTGAAGCAAACATTTATTTATATGAATAATAAATGACCTTGACAACAGAACCCCCCATATATATATATATATATATATATATATATATGTGTGTGTGTGTGTGTGTGTGTGTGTGTGTGTGTGTGTGTGTGTGTGTGTGAGAGAGAGAGAGAGAGAGAGAGAGAGTGTATGTTTGTGTGCGAAATAATAATAATTATTATTATTATTATAATGACAGTGATACCAATTGTAATTGGTGCACTTGGAACGACTCCTAAAGGCTTAGTAAGTGGGCTGGAAGAGTCGAAAATAGGAGGATGAGTCGAGACCACCCAAACTACAGCATTATTGAGGTAGGCTAGAATACTGGGGAGATTCCTGGAGACCTGATGAGACTTGCTGTAATTCAGACTCTAATAAAGGCCATCAACTAACCATAGTTATAATAATAATAATAATAATAATAATAATAATAATAATAATAATAAAATGACACACATAAACTCCTATGGGACTTTGACATCCAGTCAGATCACCGAATCTCGGCCAGAAGACCAGACTGTATAATAATCAACAAAAAAAGAGAACTTGCAAAATTGTCAACTTTGCTATACCGGCTGACCACAGAATAAAAACGAAAGAAAGTGAAAAGAAGAATAAGAACCACGACCTTGCTAGGGAATTGAAAAAACTATGGAACATGCAGGTGACGATTATACCAATCGTGATTGGTTCTTTTGGTACAGTAACAAAAGGATTATTAGAGGGACTGAGGACTTGGAAGTAGGAGGACGAGTGGAGACCATCCAAACTACAACATTATTGAGAACGGTCAGAATAGAGAAGAGTCCTAGAGAGTTGCTGTCACTCAAACTCCTGTGAAAAACCACCAGCTAAAACTGATGTGAAAAACTCTCAAGGAGTAAAATAATAACAATAATAATTAGAAATAAATAAATAAAAAAAAATGATTACAAAAATAACAACTGGAAAATAATAAATAAAACATCGTGAATAAATTAAGAAATTTCAAAATTAATATAATATAATCACGTAAATAAACTTCCCAGAATCCTCCCCAAACTAGATTACCTTTCTAATCATGCCCCACACAGCAGTATATAAAGGGATACCCACAAAGAGGAATCTTCTTAGTCAGATTATCACGTTGGCCACAAATGTTACATTTGTGGCCAATGTCATAGTAAAGAAAAAGTTTAGTAAAGAAAAAATAGAATAAAATAAATTACAAAAATTTACTTTTATCTTGATGGTGAATGTATTACTTTTCAATTTTTCGTTTTCTTTTATTGTCTTATTACAATTCGTTGAAAAAAAAATGTTTACATCGATAAATCTCTGAAGTATTTTTCATTTATATTTAAAACTATTTCTCGATAAAACTTTGAATTTTTTTTTTTGCAGGGCCATATTAATCCCAAGATATAATATAAAACATTGAAATCTGTTTTTCTTCACATGTATTTATTTTTTATTGTAACAATTACCGTTTGTAATTGTTTTACTGTAAATTTTTAATTAACAGCTATAACAGGTGTATATATATATATATATATATATATATATACTCACACACACAACCCTTTGCAAAAATTATAGAATTATCACTCTAAGAGGATATTCTCTCCTTCTAATTGGACAGACAGGATTATTTAGCCTTGGTAAGGCAGCCTGTCAAGAAGAAAAATCCCCGAACTCAAAAATTGATTACGGAGGGGTTGGGTAGATACAAACGTTTTAACAAAGTAAATTACAAGCCATTATATCCTTTCACGATATGATTCATAATTGTGTTTGACTATTGTTGAAGATTGTATTTCCTGTTTTCACGGTGCGGTGATTGATAAGTAATATGAAATGTAGTCGAATTCCATGGAGATGAGCTATGGATTAAACGACCTATTTTAAAATACACTGTCATCAAATTAGCATCAACAGCTTCATGAGGGATCATTTAGATACAAAAATACGTTGTTATTTCTACATTAATAAGTTCCTTGTCATTAGGCAAAGCCGAAATATATCTACGAAGAGAGTTGTAAAAGAGATCGGTTGATATTCTATGATCACAACAAAAGCAACAAAGAGTTTATTGTCCAAAACCTCTTGGAATAATAATGATCGTTTCTTTTTAAATTGACAAATTACATTAGATACTAAAAATAAAAAGTAAGAAAATCAGCAGTAGAAATTGACGAAACTGGAATGAAAGGAAGGAAAAAGGGAGAGAGAGAAAAAAAGAAAATTAAAAGAAAGTAACTGAGAGTGGAATAAAAGAAAAGAAAGAAAGATAAAGGAAAATGTTGGAATTAGGATTGGTTTGGCTTGGTTTGGTTTCTTTGTTTAATGGCATATTATTTAATGCCAAATCCATCCAATTAGAACAATAGTAATGATACTATTAAACCCATAGCTGGGAGAAACAAGGGAGTTCATACCTTTCCTAAGAGTTGAGAAGAAAGAAAGCAAGAAAGAAAGAGAAGTTGGCTGGTTGTTTTGTTTTATAGCATATTCAGAAAAATTCGATTTACAGGATTCTTTAGCTTTGGTAAGGCAACAAGTCAAAAAGAAAAAAACTCTGAATTTAAAAATTGGTTACGGAGGGGCTAGGTAAATACAGACTTTTAAATAAAGTAAATTCCGAGCCATTATATCATTTTACAATATATTGTTGAAGACAGGGTCATTTAACACCGAACTAAATCATTTTGATTTGGTTTAGTTTTATGACATATCAACTATTGTAGGTTATTTAGTGAGAAATCCATTTTTATATATATCACCAGTTCTTTTTCAAACAATTCAGTTTGGCATAAGTACACTATTTAGTTCTATTTAACCCACAGACAGGGCCCTATCAGGTGCTCCCACTCCAGGCTTTAGTAGACCTGCGAGCGATGCCAATAAAGGAGTGCTCTGCATTACCCAAAGCTCCAGCATTACTGGAGATTCATTACCAGATTGTTTAGTGTCATATCAAGGACACCCGTTGGTGTAGTCTTACCACTCTGCAAAGAGGTAGTTGGTGAAATCTTCAGCCTCAGCCGACTAGGCCACAAAGAAAGAAAAGAAAAATAAATAACAAGAAAGAAAGAAAGAAAGAAAGAAAGAAAGAAAGAAAGTGAAAAACTAACACGTAAGGAATAAACAGAAAGAAAGAAAGAAAGAAAGAAAGAGAAGAAAAGATGTATGAAATTCGTCAAAGGTCTGATAGGCATCTCGTTCCAGTTCAAAATCATTCCAAATATCCTAATTATGAGTTATAGAGTGCAAATGAATCCTCAAACTGGCAACATTTTAATAACACTGTAGTTTCAAACAGTGAAAAAGGAAACGTTTATCGTTCCCAAATATATTCTTCATCTTGAAATTGATAGGTATAATTATTCCCTGACGTAAGTTGTATTTCTGCCAATCCGATGATTTCATCGATTGTGCTAATTATCCTATTTATTCTATCTGTTTGTGGAGACAAGACGTCTCTAAAGAGAAGCATCCATTTTGATCTTGAGCGGACCATTTACCACTAGGTCTTTGTACGGAAGCAGAAACCGAGACAAAATCTTAATTCATAACGGAAAGCTGGCAATACATAATTATCTATTAAGCATTACTTCCTATTGGAACAAAGCCAGAAGAACAGAGCACCCTGTGAGAAAAGAACTCACTAATAATCGGCAGCATACTTAATCTGCTGCATATTTTATCATATGAGGTAGGATCCCACTGAGGATCAAACTTCTTATTCGCGAGTACTGGAACTACTGTATTATCTTGTTAACTGCTACATCATGACTAGGTGGCCTAATCTGGCAGTATATAAAGTTCTTGTAAGTAAACCATTGCACCACGCCAATGCCTATTTATTCGTATCGGTTCCCAAAAGTTTACTATGATTGGGCACTTAGTAATGACCCAACTGAATACAATACCCGTAGTCTGCAACATCTGCTTATTAACTATTGCTCCATGGCGATGCGCATTCATTTACGAAGCCTCGTCCCCAATAGTGGACACTTAACAGTCCCACCAACAAAGCTTTCATCAAATTACCACCCTGTGGTCAGGTATGGTTTCCGAACTGAAGCATCATTACCAATAACTTAGAGCGCCTCATAAGTATCTCAGGATCCAACCAGACTTGGTTTGTTTTACGTCTCTGTACGAGTATATCAGATCCATGCAGATGAAACTTTTGCCTGATCTTAGAGATTTTTAGCCTATTTCTGTTTTCTCTTGGCCTCAAACTAAATTCAGTCAGAATTAGCAATCAAACTTTAGCCTCCATCTTTAAACGCGTTTAATTTAATAGTTATTGTCACTGGAAATAGAATCAGCAACGGGGGTTCAAATCCTAGACGAGGCTGTTTGCGTTTCACTTAGTGCCAATGCCCTAAGGAAAGACATGATTCCATCTTTTCCCCACCCAGTTATAGATAAATATTAAGACAGTTTGGGTTCTTTAGCCTCGGTTAGACAACTAGTCTCGGAGAAGGAAAGTTCAGATTTCAAACCAGCTCTACACCGTTTAGAATTTAACCTTTTGTCACATCCTGCATTTAGCAGAGAGTTTCAGTAAATTCTTACTAGATAAGATGAAAGACAATAGTTTTTGTTTTACTCAGACATGTTTTAATGAAAGAGTGCTACCTAAATACACAGTACTTGATAAGTCAGAGAAATTCAATTTACTACTGAAAAAATACTATTAATTCAAATAATTTAATGTAGTTTGTTTAAGGAATATCTTATGAACCTAGAATTTATTAAAGAAATAGTGTTTTGCGTTGTATATATTATTATCATATTTATTCCTAGATAATATATATATATATATAGAGAGAGAGAGAGACAGACAGACAGACAGACAGAGACAGAAAGATAGACCGAGAAAGAGACATAGACCTATCTTATGGCCAACTTAAGAATAGTCCCCGTCCTGTGTGTTGTCCTATACTTTGATATTAGGGTAAACTTAAACAACCTGAAATGATACAATTTTGACTTTGAAACAAGGGAAAAACTGACAAAAAACAACATAAATGATGCAGAGATTGATTCACAAAAATGAAAACTATTGAGGAAAAAAGTTGGAACGCTGATCAATTACGTACAAACTTGAAACTCTAATATCTTGTTCCTGTGGTAAAAAAAAAAACAACAACAATGCCATTATTGTGACCATGTTGCTCGAATTAAAACCGGTCTTGTTGATAAAGCACATAACATGAAATTACTGAACCTTCATACATCGTTTTCGATCTGAGAGAGTTCATTATATATATATATATATATATACAAAAGTCGTGCTGATAGCACGGATTTTCCGGACTCTTTCTCTCTCCCCCCCTCTCTCTCTTTTTATCGTCAATCGCTCACGACAGGTCCCTAAGACTGTCTCCCGTGTCCTTTCAGAGCTGATATAAGTGTAATATTTTGACCTTCGACCCGGCCCAAAAATACTATTCCAAGGTGATACACCGGAAGGAAGTGACACATTCCAATGGCCAGTAATCGAAAGAGATCGCGTGGGCAGATTAAGGCTTATGATATGGGACAAGGTTAAGGTCCTATTGTGCCACTACAGTGATGCACCGGAAGAGAGTAACCTCTGAACTGCATGACAGTTATTTCCGCTTGATGACGATTAAACATCCGATTCAAAGATCCAGTAGGTGATCGTGTGGGCGTTGAGTTATTATTTAACTCAGTTGAGTTTGGGTCCCAGAGCAGTTGCCAGTAGACTTCCAGACAGTAGAGACCAGATGTGGTAGGGAAAGCCACACCCGACCGAGGGGGCCCTCGGAAAAGCCCCGATGGAGTGGACCCCAAGACCTCTGGTTGAGCATCTAAGAGAACAAGAAAGACACAACGTGACGGTCATAACAGTGGGGTCAAAATATGAAGTTTATGTTCGGTCTCCAGCACCCTCTCACATGCAAACCTTGAGTAACCCTTTTCGAACCCTTGCAATAAAGTTAGAGGTGAATATTTTTCTAAAGAAGTCTTCTTGCGTCTTCCTTCCTGCGTTTTTATCATGCGTCGTTTATTCATGCGTCTGTCTTTGATATTGTGTCGTTGTGATGCAGCATGAACATGTAAATGACTATCTAACATAAGTTTTGCTGGTTGGTCAAAAATACCAGGTCCATGTATAGAAGTCCATAAGAGAATGTCACTTATGACTTTATCCTTACTTTCGCATCAGAACCTTGCGTGTCTTGTTCATCTAACTTGGATGATTTGTAAGATGGAAGGTAAGAGGCCGTACAGCTGCTTTCTTGTTATGTGATACTTCCAAGAGTTGTTCAAAAGAATACGTAATATTCTTGTGTTGTTTTCATCAGGCTTTTTGCCAGGCGATGAATATGATGCAGTCCAATCATAAGTATACCATTTATATGCAATTTTATTGTTTGTTACGGAGTTCCAATGTTGTTGAGTTTAACTATATAAAACCTGCTTTGTTCGTATAATTTACCATAAGAAATAACAAATCCTGGTATGTTTGATTTGCAAGAAAATAAAGGTTTTTAATTAGAAATTTGTTGATATGTATTTATTTGTGGGTGATACAGTATATGATTTGGATGGCATATCAAATTTAACTATACTGGTATATATTGTACCATGATTAGGATGTTAGCAAGCTTAGGTTAGTTCGGCTCTCCGCCAAAAGTGGGCGGTACTCGGTGAGAATCGAATTCGCTAGTAACTGGTGACACCTAGCGCGCTGATCATTGCTACTATATCAGACTATGATAAGAAATTTACATACATTAGGTTAGTTTGTCAAAAGATCAGAAGTATGAGGCACCCAAGAGTAATTGACTACCAGTGTAGCACACCAATCATTAAAGCCTAAATTATAAGATACTCTTGGGGGATAGTTACAGATTATTATTGTGTCTCAGTACAATGTTTATGCATCATTGTCTTTTGGGGTTTGAGGTTGGCTCTGTAGAATTTGGAACAATGGAATTGAGATTGCTTTTCATTCAATTACAACATTTATATCAAATTTATAATCCAATAATTGTTTGAAATCCTAATTACAAGAAAGTTGGCAAATAGGAACAATTTTGAAAGATCATTATTTAAAGTGGATTATGAGTAACGAGATGACCTTGTTTAAGGATTAGTATACGCGCACACATACACACACACACACACACATATATATATATATATGTGTGTGTGTGTGTGTGTGTGTGTGTGTGTGTGTGTGTGTGTGTGATCAAGACGTGCCAAAAGCACAGAACTTCATGACTCTTACTAAGTTGCAGATCTCTGAAATTATTTGACCAGTTCTCATACGTCAGCAGCAATATCTCATCTACTGAAAATGATGTCAACATACGCCTGACGAAGACAAAAACTACTAAACAGGTTTTCGATTTCATGGAAATCTGATCAGTAATAGAATAAAACGGGATTTCTTTTAATAAATATGATTTGTAAGTAGTTTGTAGGCAAAATTATTTTAAAACAAATCAGATTTTATTTGTTTGCACTCAGTTAAATGGTTTTAAGCATTATTATCCAATTCTATTAATTCAATTAGATATTAACCATTTGTTAGCGCGAAGTCAAATGGTTTCAAGTAGAGTAAATGATTAAACAGTTCTATTTGATCCATGGACTCTAAAAATACTACCAGGCCAGGTGAGAGTGAACTGTGAGTAATGGCAATTCTCTAAACTCAAGCACTGGAATCCCTCCATCAGATACAGTTTAGTGTCCTATCCAGAACATGAAAAGTTTTGTAATGAAATCCAACCGAATGAGAAACAAAAAGTCAGTATGTTAAATCAGATTGATATGTTTCGCTATTGAGATAATGTCATCTGAATTTCTTTGTCTCATCATTCATTTTTTGTGTCATATACGTACATACATGCACACACGCATACATATATATATATATATATATATATATATATATATATATATATATGCACACAGACACAATGTATTAATTAAAATCAAAAGTAATTCAATTTTAGTTCATTTATCCCAACACACTCGGTTGCTTACCTTCATGATTTAGGAAAAACTCGCATCAAAAACAAGAAACTTGATCAATCTTAGAGCCTCCCTCTGCTTCCCCAACACTAGCTACTCCCCAAACAAGTCACGAGAATTAAGATGAAGGACTAGAAAAAAGTGATTTTTAAAAAATATACAATTAAGATCACGCGTTTGTGAAACAATCACTATACACATAGTGCTGACCAATCGGAGACAAGATTATTTAGTGGTTTTTGTGATTTGGCTTGGTTTGGTTTGGTTTGGTTTGGTTTTATGGCATGACAATCATTGTTGGTTATTCAATGCCACATCCTGTTTATATATATATATATATATATATATATATATATATATATATATATATATATATATATATATATTATTAGTATACACATTTTTGTGCATGCACTCAGTTAAATAATCGAACAGTTCTATCTCTAACAATCCAGTTAAGCATAAGTCAACAAAGTTAAATGGTTCCAATTATGGTTATGTATAACCACGGCCAACTAGTAAATACGGCCCCACATGTCACATTTTAAGATATCCACTAGAATAGCCAAATGCAACACATTTGTTAACCATTTTTATTAAACAGAATATTACGTAAATAATTCAATGTTGGAATGCAATTAATTATGCGTTTGCAAATTTACTTAACAACGTCTATAAACAAAACCAGCCATATAGGTGATTGAAAATCATAAAAGCTCGGTAATTCACAGCCGTTTATAATTCGTGGATTAGTAAAAGACAAAGTGTAAATATGTATTTTAATGTTGAAAGGAATAAAAATAATGTCGAATAAATTCTTTAAACATTATATCATTTTCTTTTTACAATTAATTTATTTTTTCTTTTTAATTAAGTTAATTTTCTGTTTTCATTAATTTCATATGCTACCATGAATGGATTAATACTTCAGCCCAGAATAGACCAGGCAAGGAAAGGGTTCTCCGCATTCCCCAAAGCTCCAGCATTATTGGAAGCTCACTATTTGAATGTTTAGTGTCATAGCCAGGACACTCGTCTTACCCCTCTGTGGAGATGCAGTGCCAGCCGACTGGGCCACTCGTCGGGAGCGGTCTTACCCCTCTAAAGAGATGCAGTCGGTTTATTCTACAGTCCCTCCCCAGCCGACTAGAGTGGCTTTTGTGACACCATGCAAAAGTCTTCGGCCACTTAACACTATTGCGAATTTCTTCGAATTGTCAACTTCTAAGTAGATGTTCCACTTTGCGTTATTTTTTTTTTTATAGATGAAACATTGGCTCTGTTGAATACTTAATCATTCTTTTTTGTAATAAGAGTTCTGAATGAGAAGATTTGAGACCACCCAAAAAATGGCTGTGCAAAAACTTTCGGACACCTCACCAAAACCAATCAAGATAGAGTGTTTTAAAACAGAAAAATGTTCAACCGTTTATATGCAAATATTTTTTCTGCAACAGCACCGATGTTTTCTTAAATGTAATAAGTTCTAACATCTAAATTCATGGCAAAAATTTACAAAGCAATGTGAATGAAGATAGTGAAGATGGTCAAGAATACCTAATGAACACTGAATTTCCAGAAGTGTCATCTCAGAAATTCTCTCGAAGTTTCAAGTTATTGTAAGTTTTTTGGATCGACCAATATGTTGTCGCCCTCGAAAGCAGCTAGTTGGTAGAGAAACTTATATGAACAGCAAAATCTTTACCAAAAATTCCTGCAAGATAAGTCATGAATGAGTGAGACTTTTCCAATTTGATGTCAGAAAATAGCTTTAAGTGCATCGTTCAAGAATATGACCTGAAGGGGTACATTGCATCTAAGCATTAACCAAAAAGCATTTGAAGGCAAGATTAAGTGGGTCAAAACGGTATAAATTATGGGATGCAGATGCTTGTTATTAGATCATATTCAACGATGAAACTAAGATGAAACTGCATTCTAATAATAATTTGTCAGAAAGTCTACTGGAAAGCAAAATGGCCAATGTTAGACGACAAAAACAGTGAATTTTAGGCGCAAGACTCCCATGCTATGGAGATACATAAAATGTGATGAAAAACAACTGTGTAGACAACAAAAGCTTTATCAGATGATGATGCTGGGGTCTGGAGTTGTTTCAAGGCCAAAATATCATTATATTCAAACTAGACTTTGTGGGTTTTCTAACACATCGTGTGGTTTAGTTGGGTTTGGGTTTATTTATTTAAAGGCATATAATGCCGAAATTGAATTCATTTCTAAATGTTTGATTAGAATCATAACTATATTTTCAAGCTTCCATAGTTTTTCTTTTAAATTGCTCTTTTTTTATTAGTCTTTAACCATTTATTTGCACATTTAAGTGATATCAAGTATTGACATCACTTTCTGTAGATGAGATGTTGCTGCCGAGGTATGTTAACTGGTATAGTAATTTTAGAGGTTTGATACTTATTTAATGATAATCATTTGTTTTCACGCATTTATACGACTTCATGTGCTTCGATCTAACATTAATAATTTACAATCAATTGTATGGTTTCCATTTTTTGGACTTTGCCAGAGAAATAAAAAGTCTATGAAACGTGAAGGTGTTGGTTATACCTATTATAATTGGCGCATTTTGGACGGTCAATTAAGGCTTGGTAAGGAAGCTGGAAAAGTTTAAAATTGAGGGACGACCCGAGATCATCTAAATTGCAGCATTAACATTGGCCAGAATACGGAGAAGAGTCTTAAAGACTGGAAGAGGCTTGCTGTCACACAGAATCCTATGAAAGACTATCAACTAACGCTGGTCTGAAAAGCCCACCAGAAGAAAAATAATCCTAAGTAAAGAATTAAGGCTTTAAGTAATTAATATAAATAATTTATGCTAACTCAACTGTAACTCAGCTGGTAATATTATAAATCCCATTATTTATTTATTTATTGAGGTGGCGCCAAATGATGAAACGTCGTAAATCCCATATTTTATAAGTTGTAACTTGAATTAACAATCGGAAAGACGTTAAAATATGTTCAGTACATTCCTTTTTGCCAATCTTAAATTTTTTGAATGAGTAATTTAGTTATTGCCTCAAAGAATAATGAAATTCCATACTCCTACTGGAATTCCACGAATGCTGACGATCAAATTCTTGTATTTTCTATATTTCGTATTTTTGGATTCTATCTGACTCTTCAACTCAAATTCTAAAAACCTCAAAAACTTTTTGTTCCTAGTCATGGCATTAAACACATCAAAATGAGTATTTATTCGGCTGCACACGAGACCAAACATTTGGCTGAAGACACATAGACACACACGCACACCACTCACACATACACGTAAAGCAGGCGCGTGACGCAAAGGTTTTTGTCGTAAGAAATGGAATCAGCGATTTGGGTTTAAAACCTGGATGAAGTTATTTGCGTTTTACTTCACTTTCATGTGCATGGAAAAGACATTTTTCTCCACGATATCAGCTACGAGTAAACTGTAGGGCAGACTAGACTCTTTAAAATTGGCACAGCAATCTGATTAGGAGTAAGAAAACTAAATTAAAATCATTACTAATCTGTTGACATTTTATCGCATCCTGGTCGTAGTGGAGGGCTTGGATAAACTCACACATACAAATATATATGCACATGTATATATGTGAAAAAGTATCCCGTTTAAATAATATATACAGAGAGATAGATGAATTGATTGATTAAGACAGACAGAATGAGAGCATGAAAAATAATATACATTCATATATATACTTACTTACACATGTAGAATATATATATATATATATATATATATATATACTTTCATATAGAGAATATATAGTGAGAGTGAAGAATATACAAATATGTGTATGTGTGTTAGTGTATTTTCCTTCTCTCTCTCTCTCTCTCTCTCTCTCTCTCTCTCTCTCTCGATATATATATATATATATATATCCAAATATATATATATATATAAGTGAAGAACGAATAATATATAGAGAGAGATGATATATATATATATATATATATATATATATATATATATATATATATATATATATAAAAGTGATAGTGAAATACACACACATATATTTATATACATATACTAAGAGAGAGAGAGAGAGAGAGAGGAAGAAGAAAGTGGAATATTTTTATATATATATATATATATGTCTACATATGTACGAATACGCATTTATATAGAGAATTATAGGAATTTACTCTTGTTAAATTTTTAAAGTTGTCTTAAGTGATTTAACTTGAATGAGCTTGCCTGCCTCAAAAATCTGCTTCCAAAATTATCGTTAACAAATGTACCTCGCTGGCTATTAACTAGGGCAGCGAGTTTAAATTTCATCGATGAATATACTCTTATTGCTTCACAATCAATCAATTTACTATTAACTTTGAGCGATAACCAGATCGATAGTGGCTACTTGTCTTAGATCGATGGTTAGCAAGATAATGTGATCGTTAAGGTTTGACCTCCACAGATTCTCTTCGTTCAAAAGCTGTTCTGCGCATAGCTATATTTAGTAAATGTCAAGAACAAGATCACCCCATATATTTTAATAAAAAAATTCGCCAATAGCAACTTTCGTCCTTTCAAGAAAGTCATAGGCATCAGGGAATGCCCAAAGTTGAGATCGACCAAAAATGTCGTTACTCAAGAGAATAAAAGGCTGTCTCACAGCGTCGCGAGGCTTTTGGGGAATTTCAAGTGGGAACTGCTATTCCGACAATATCATTCCATGTAGCACTCACCGCTGAAGAGAAAGGCATTTACTTCGTCTTGTAATTTAATCTGCTTTTCAAGTCGATTGGATATATTCTAGGCTGGTTAGCACGACAATCTTCAAGATTTTGCTAAAAGATATTCTTTTAACATTATTATTATTATGATTATTATTATTATTATTGCTTCTTTTCTTTTTTCCAATCTTGTCCCTCTCATTATTTTGCATATTTATATTTTGAATTTTTGTCCTCTTCTTTTACTTCTCTTCAGCGTTTTTTCTTCTTTATTTTTCTTTCTACATTTACCTTCTTTCTTTCTATTTTCTTTTTTCTTTGTTCTTTTTTCTTTCTTTTTTTTCTTTGCTTTTCCTAGCTCTTCTTCTTCTTTCTTTTTTTCTGAGTTTCTTCTTCTTCTTCTTCTTCTTCTTCTTCTTCTTCTTCTTTATTTCTTCCATTTATACTTAAACTTTTTAACAATAATAATCTCACGATGAGAATATTAAACTTTTCTCTTTTTTTTTTTTTTTGATTGGTCGGGATAACGTAGGATAAATCTTACCAACCGTTGATTTAAATTTCTTCTACTTGGAATCTCCTAAAATTGACCAACGTCTTGAGAATAGACAAATCAGAAATTCTGCTTACTATTCTATTTCAGGCTCTGGTTTTAAAGTTATTACTCTTAGATGATAACCGTGTTAAATTAAAAAGACTTTTGTAGAATATCGTATATTTTAGGGTACAGAAGCAAAATATGGAATTTTTTTAAAAACGTTTTGTTTTAGTCTGATTAGTCCAATTTTTGAAAAAAAAATCGATAAATCTAGATTTTCATGATTAGCTCTATTATTCGAGCACTTTTTAAAATTTAGATTCAGCCAAGTATGAGTGAGCAAGAAAAGAAACAACAAAGAATCTATGATTTACTTAACGCCAAGACCAAGCCAAAGTTTCTGTGTCTACCGTATACAAAGAAAAAAAAATGTTTTAAGTATAAGAGATTTTTAAGAAAAGGGGAGAGTAGAGGATTGAACAAAAACTGAAAAGAAGGCCTTTTAATTCCCCTCGCTGATGAATTGAAAGTCCACAAGAAAACTGATGACAGTAATTGAAAAAGATTTAAGCCCAGATCTTAACCCCCTTAATTACACTATACAGGAGATTTTTTAAAAAATGAACAAATGCAACTTCCCATCTAAATTTTTGTTCACTTAAGACTGCTACTGAGGAGGAATGGGATAAAATGTCTGAAAAATTTATTTTGAAGGGATACAAATTGTTTCGAAGGTGCGTTGATTCAATAACTGAAAAAATGGCCGCCATATTTGTAAATTTACTGTTTTGAGTCTATCTTCTAATTTTGTTGGTTGTTTTTTTTTTAAACAAAATTAATCTTGATTTGTAATAGAATCGTTTATTATTATACTAGAATATTCCTAATTTTGTTTCCGCATCCTGTATAGACGACCAGTTTCCACTAGAAGGAATTAAGAATAAGTTTAGATTATTACTTGTTCAGAATACATAAGCTAACATTAATATTATTTCTTTGTTATGCCTCCTTGAGTGTCTCCTTTTAAAAGGAATTAATGAGACAAAAAGCTTACTTTCTCGAGAAACAAAACAAGGCCCAAGGTCGATAATTCAATTTAGATTTTTTAAGGATTACAGAACATTTATACTCATGTATTCATAAACATAAGCAAGTCATGGCAAGAATTCATCGCCAAGAATTCATCGCCATAAACAATTCATATCTAATCATTCCTTTCTAACAATAGCGATGGAAAAAATTTGTCCTCAAAATGTTATATCCAACCGTTATTTCCTTGTTTAACAGTATGAATACCAATTAGAAATCAATATTCAAAAGAATTTAGTCACAAAAACCTAGTTTATAAGGCATGAATCCATCTCTTCTCCTGTAGCTATTGGTAATTAACAAGGAAGACTGGATTCTTTCGCCTTACTAAAGCAGTCAGTCTAGGAGAATGAAAACTCTAAAGTAGCAGTACAAAGTTTAAAATTGACCTAGTGTCTCAACCTGCTCCTGGTGGAAGGGTTGGGTAAATACACACAAAAACACATACACAAAAACACCCCAGTAGAAATTTTAAGAATGAATTATGACAATGAATTGTTGGCAATGGACTTGCCAGATCCCCTTTAAATATTTTTGAGAGGTTTGGGCCAAAATGTAGATACTAGGAAATTATTTTAGTCCAATGAATAAGTAAAGTAAAGTTGGTGACCTAAGTCGAGAGTGACCCAAAGGTTCCCTTTCCAATAGTTACTACACTGAGGTGTAGGGGAGGGCGCTACTCCATTCACTGGATCGATCCACTTTACCTTTGATCCTTACCTTATAATGCTGAGTGTAAGCAAGGTGGCATCAAGTACCATTTTTTGAGTCTTTGGTATGACTCGACCAGGGATTGAACGCCGGTCTCCCGGACCATTGGCGAACACTCTACTCATTAGACCAATGGCCCGGTCGAATAAATTACTAGTTGTAATTCACTAAGCTTTTTGCTTAGATGTGGCACAAGGCCATGTGAATTGGACACCCAATAAGACTCGAACTCACTCGTGTAGGTTTACTTGTCTAGCTTACTAACCATTACACCACCCGAGGCGCCCTTAATCTAATGAACAGTTGGTGTTTGAGAAAATACATCCACTGTAGATATATGCGTCTTTACTTAAAGAATAAATATATCAAAAGAATAAAAAAATTTAGACTTCTATACAAGGTAAATAATTATAGCAAGGTACATTTCAAATTTTTCCCTCTCAAATGTTGTCACAAATATTTTCATTATGAAATTGCTGTAAAGACACATATGGTCAAGAATCTTGCCCTTATCCATATAATAATGGATACTTCTAGCTGTAATCAAAATTATTAATAACCATCTACACATGTTGCTGTATTTCATTTGACATTTAGACAACAGTGTTGACATTTAGACAGCAGTCTAGGCGTCTAGACATTATCATTTCATTATATAATTTACTCAACAGTGCATACATCTTAATTTATCTTATATTTTCATGGTAGAAATTGGTTCTGAAATGTTTGAAATGCTCTAATTTTTTTTCAGTGTAATCAGAGGGTTTTGTTATGTGTGGGGTATTTACGTTGGGTTGTGTCCACCAAGTCTTACTGAAGATTTCAGGATGAGGTGAGTTACAGCTAAATCTGAAACTATAAGAGTGGCTTCGGATGACTTACAGGTGACGAATTGTGAGTATATCGTAGCAATCCTGAAACAAAGGTTCAGTCATCCGTATGAAGGTCTCCATCGTCACCAAAGCCAAAAAAGGCTCACCAAATTCCGAGCAAAAGTACTGATCGGACTCGTTTTTATAATAGAGGTGAATGCAGTTAACTATGAATATGTTCCTGGGGGTTAAACTCTCTTAAAACAAACAGTGCATCGTAAACGAATAGACATGCAGTCCACTAATTTACCATGACAATACACTTGCACACTCTGCACAAAATTTTAAGCAGCTTTTAATGAAGCACAGGATTGTGAGAATGCAGCACCTTACATACTTACCACAAGCTGCTAGTGATGTAACGGTTATTGTCATATGAAATCGATTAGATGATTTGAGTTCAAACTCTGGACGATGCTGTTTTTTGTTTTCGTGCTAAAGTCCTTGGGAAACGTATGAATTCCTTCCCTATGGGAAAATGTAAAGCAAACCCTTTAGCCTTGGTACTGCAACTGGTATTGGAAAAATTAAGCTCTGAATTCAAGCTCGATGTATTCAGCTTAAAAATTGACCTTGTATCAATATAAAAAAGAACATTCAGATGTGCTTCATGCAATCGAAACTTTGCTGGAATAAGTATACTGGATATCAAGACGATTATTTTGGAGAAAACGTTTCATTCTTGTTTATTAGTATATATATATATATATATATATATATATATATATATATATATATATATATACGTAAATATCCCCATATACATGGAGATAGATAGATAGATAGATAGATAGATTGAGAAAGAAATAGACAGAGAGAAAGAGAGCGCCAAAGAGAGAGAGAGAAAGAGTAAAAAGGGAAAAACTATTAACCACTATATCTACTTCATTTTATTATTTTATTCATATCCTACTACAAGATGGCCAGGATCATCCCCCAGTAAGAACAGGAACATTTTAATCATGCATTTCTCTTTGCACTTGTAATTCTAAAAATGCATGGATCTTGGATATATGGTTTAGCCAGTAAAAGAAGGTGTTTCTTCGTGTTGCCTTATGGAGTCTTGTAATATGCAAAATCTATGTCAAAGTTGGTAAATCTATTTTTTGAAATCTATTTTCGACAGCTTCTCAGTTGAAATGAATCCTGTTATACCTCAACTTTAACACTGGCAGACAACTGAACCTCTACAGAGAGGTAAGACCGTTTCAGCGAGACTGTTGGCTGTGGGTGGTGACACGTAATTCTTAAGGATGTGATCCTGGTGGTTGAACAGTCCTTGACCCTGCCAAAGTAGTAACCTACACTCCACTTCGGCCCTGAATAAGCTAAACGGATGGCCGGATAGGCCCGAGCCGATCACTCGCTAGTTATGTCATTTTATTTGATTGTACCGAACACACTCTTTAAGTCTATTGCTCTTGAGGCAAATACACAACCAGTTTTATTTTAAATCTGCCGGAAGGCGGAGGCTAAAGAACAATTACGCCGAGATGATAACACTTGAACCATTCAAACTGCGTGCAAACAAATGATAAATATTTAATAGAACTATTAGTATTAAATACCAATACAATATTTCAAATTATTTAACTGTGGAAAAACAAATGAACTGTAATTCGTTGAAAAATAAACTATTCACTGACAAATCATTTATATATATATATATATAGTATTTGACATTAAATGATCCACAAGTGTTGGTTGATATGCCATTTAACTAAATAACCAAACTTAAGTAACTTAAATACCTGGGAAGCATTAGAATTACTGGCTTCGAATCTGTAATACGACTTCCTCAAATGCAGACAGTTAGCCCCATGAACAGATGCAGATCTGGTATTATCTCTATTGATGATGAAAATGCCACATTTGCTGAGATTTGTCACAACTCTACCCTCAATTATCTTTAATGCTGAAGCCCAACATTTCAAATGCTTTTCACTTTTCTCAGGGATACAATTTCTCAGTAGTCCGAACAAGACCTTATTTTTTCAATATGGAATTAGAGGGTCATGTGATATGGGCAATAAAGTGTCTGGATTGACCGTAATTTCAGATCAGTCCCGAGTGGGTTAATCGGAATATCTCATTGTTGGTAAACATGAAAAGCCCTATTGTCTTCTTTAGTTGTATGTTCGACCAGGTTTACTCCAACTTGGACACCTGGGAAGCATTTAGATATTGTACGTTGGATCAATGCGAAAGCAGTCATTTCGAACTTTTACCCACTTGGCCGGCCTTATACAACGGTCAGTGAGTACGGTTTGAGTTTTGTATATCTGATTTTCAGATAAAATGTTCCACCAACTCATTAACTAGTTTAAACTTTCTTGATTCAAATGGGATGGATAAGTCCCAAGAAAATATCTGTTGATAATATCAGTTGTTGATTTACGTAAATAATTACAGTTGTTCATTACGTAAGTAATACTGTTGAGACATTTGTATCCCAGCCTTGAAAAATTATTATTGTCTTTAAAAACACATTAGATCTCAAGAGAAGTGCAAATGGAAAGTTTTAGGAACTCATTAACACACACACACACACACACACACACACACACACACACACTCACACACAAATATATATATATATATATATATATATATATATATATATATATATATATATATATATATTGGGTGGGGAAATGTTATTTATTTATTGAATTGCACACACTGCGAAAAGCAATACGTTGGATAGTTAGAATGGCCATGTTATTTTAGAATAAATAACAACAGAAACCGAATAGGTTCTTAAGATAACAACAAACTAATATTTGAATATTTTATTGGGGTACAAAATTTATTACAGTAATGTTTGTAGACACAACTACCCTAGACGGTTAAGGCTGTAGAATACACCGACTCCATCTCTGCAGGGGTGGGGTAAGAACCCTCCCCAAACAAATGTCCTGCATATATGTCAGTAAACCGTCCGATCGTCAACTTTTGGGGATGGGAATACACTTTCATTGCCACTACCCTACTGTCTTCTTTAACCTGAAGTGTTAGTAGCTGTTAGGTTCCTATTTATGGGTCATATAGAACTGTTCAATCATTTAATATACTTGAAACCCCTAAACTGTGTGCAAACAAACGATTAATATTGAATTGAATAATTAATACTTCATAGCAATGTTTGAAATCATTTGACTGTGCGTAAATAGGCGTATTAGTGTTAGCTAGCAATAAGTGAAACCATTTAACTGTATGCAAACAATAAATAGTTACACTTGACACGATTTAACTGTATACAAATAATAGATACCTGACCTTCTCCTCCCCTAAATCCCCAATATAATCGACCTGCGGGTCATTGACCTTGTGTCAAGTCCTGTCGGGTGGGAGGCAGACAAAAAGATTTTAAATCAATAAATATCAATACTTGAAACCATTTAACTATGAGCTAGCTTACGGTGTGCAAACAAATGAGCGCTTGCTTGTTGAAAAAATAAAATTGCTTACAAACTAATCACTTAAAAATAATATATATAAAGACGATTTGGCATTAAATAACGATCAAGGGTTGATATGCCATTAAATCAAATGACTAAAGCCAATCTTGAAGAACAACATCTGCACTCAAACGGTCACGATTTTTACAGAGATACAAAGCTCATCATCATAGGAAAAATTCGCATTGGACAACAACATGGTAAAAAAAAAAACAAGAAAATAAACGGATAAAACGCATCTAACACTGACTCCAAATAGATTTAACATTAAATTAAATCATTCCAAAAACACTGCTTTGAACTAAGATGGAACGACACGAGTTGACACGTAAACACCTAAATAAACAAATAATGCCCAAGTTATCAATTACGGCTAAATCGAAAGACATCTCACCCATGATTGACAAGTATCTTCCAAACAGAGTTCACTGCCCGGAATCTATGAGAGCAAAAATCATAAAATGTTTAATTAGATTCCAAAAATGATTTTCATTCAACGATGGAAATACGACGATACCAGTTCATATTTTCATTCTTTTGTACCATATCAACTCTTTTAAAAAATATTTTAAAAGCTTAAAATAAATCCTTCACAAAATCATTTCCCCTGACAATGATTGAAAATTGAAACTAGTTGAGAACAATTAAAAAATAAAAAACTAGAAAGTATATTCCTAGGTGTTTTATCACTTTTCTTCATTCCCACCTCTCTCTCTCTATATATATATAAAGTAAATAATTTAGCGAACGTAGTCGAGGGCGATCCGAAGGCTTCCTTTTCCTTGCCTACAACACCGAGATGTAGAGGAGGGCGCAACTCCCTTCTCTGGATTATTCCACTTTACTCTTGATGCCTACCTTATAATGCTGAGATGTTACGCAAAGCGGCATCAAGTACCATTTTTTGAGTATTTGGTATGACTCGACCTGGGATTAAACTCTGATCTCCTGAGCCATTAGCGAACACCCAGCCAACTAGGTATATATATATATATATATATATATATATATATATATATATATATATATATATATATATATATATATATATATATATATCGAACATAAGTAAAATCAAAACAACTTAATTAATAAGTTTTGTTAAATATGCCAGTATTTTATATAACATTTTTGAAATCAAAAGCTAAAACAAACATAACGTTTTATATCTTGGATGTGATCAAGTTGGATATTTCACAAAACCCTACAATATTGAAGATCGGTATATCTCTTAAAGACCTATTGAGCGATGGATGATGGGTAACATAGTTTAAGAGACTTTTGAGTTTGATAATCCATGATTGTAAGAATCACTTAATAAAATTTTGTATAGGCAAAATGCCAAAGTTTCCCGTTAAAACTGTAGAGTGAAAGAGTACGTTTCTCAAAAGTTGGCGAGGGACATTTGTAAGCTTGAACATTGAACCTTTATCTATCTATATATATATATATATATATATATATATATATATATATACAAAACGACAATCGGTCACATTAAGATAATAAATGTATTTCCATCCTATTAAAAAGCATTGATATTAATCAAAGCTCTAAAAATTAACAGGACTTCAGATCAACTAAAAAAATGGATGAAAATAAAAAATAAAATCAAAAAATGGATTAAATACGAGAAAAAAATGGATGAAAATAATTGTTTTCTGAGAAAACAGTTTTCATCAATTTTCCGAGCAAACAGTAATTTTCATCCGTTTTTTAGTTGATCTCTTCAGATCAACTAAAAAACGGATGAAAATTGATCTGAAGTCCTGATAATTTATTAGAACATTGATTGATATCAATTCTTTTAATGGGATGGAAATAAATCTATTATCTTAATGTGACCCATTGTGGTTTATTATTTTGAAAAAAATTATTTGCTTTGTAGATCTTATTTGCTTTGAGCTCTTCGCCGGGATGATTTAACTTTTATATTCTATATTTAAAAATTGTCTTGCTTAGAATTGTTCCCAACTGGATTGATTACTAACTTATATATATATATATATATATAGAGAGAGAGAGAGAGAGAGAAATTTGAGATATCGTAGACAAAGAGATATGGTCTATCACTGATAAGAAGCACTATTTATGTATAAATATAACAAACTACACCGTTTACAAACACACACACACACACACACACAGAGTTATGATAGGTTGGTAGATATGAAAAAAAAAATGAGATGGGTGGGTTTTTAATTAGTTTTTCTCTTTATTACATCTTTGACTGTCTGTCTGTCTCTCTTTCTTTCTCTCTCTCTCTCTCTCCATATATATATATATATATATATATATATATATATATGTCTGTATCTGTGTATATGAGTAAATATAAATTGGAAAAGTTTTAAGGTAGTGCTCGACGTTACTACGTCTGAGAAAGTATACAACCAAGGAAAATATCAAATTATGAACACGAAGTCTGTTATCTTAAAGTTTCTTGAAGTGTGCACAATCATTAGATGGGAAAATGAAAAAAAGTAACCAATCAATTGTAATATATAATGGTGTAAAATCACGTGTTAAGATCGAAGTGTACCTGACTCTCACTCGTGGAAAAAACTTACACGAATATATATATATATATATATAAGGCTCTCTCTCTCTCTCTCTCTCTCTCTCTCTCTCTCTCTCTCTCTCTCTCTCTGTCCTTCTTTTCCTTTATATACAGTTCTATCTATCTATCTATCTATCTATCTATCTATCTATCTCTCTCTCTCTCTATATATATATATATGAAATATTATTATTTTTGTAAAATTACTATTTGTCTCAACAATTTTCCGTGAGACTGTACCTTCTTTCTTTTACTTAATGTGTTTTTGCAATCTGCGAATACCTAAAAGTTCTTAAAATTTTTTTGATGAATTGTCTGATAAGAAAAAAAAAATTTACCTTATAGCAGAAGATCTCGTAGACTTTTCTTTGAGATAGTAAGTATGTTTAAATTACAATTTTCCATTTCAACGAATTACTACGTTGAGTCAACAGTTTTGCAATATTTTGATGCATACAGCAAGCTAGACTAGCAAACCTTCAGGAGTGAGTTCGAGTCTCATTGAGCTCCCCTTTCATTAGACCTTGTGCCACATCTAAACAAAAAGATTAGTATATTAATATCAGAGTTAAAGCCTTGGGAAGATGCCAGCTGTGGTTAGTGATATAGTAGTTGGTGCGCTAACACGTTGTGCATTGCTTCACTCACTGTGAGATTTGAAAGCCTCAAAGATTAACCAGCAAATCTAATTAGGTGATTTTTGCTTTACGAGCCTAAACTGGATCATAACGCTGCATTACGATCATGCAAAGTGAGATATGCCAAAATTCGTGGATTCAGTGGCTGAACCCCAAGCTATGGAGGTAAATCCGACGAGTAGCACTCAGTGAGTATTGAATGAGCTTCACATCTCACAATTCAGTGTGGTTCGTCACCTTCACGACCTCGCCTGAAAACATCAGGAGCGTCGAATTGTGCCTCACACTAACAAGATATTGCAAAACTTTCGACTCACTCTAGTAATACACACGGGATATTAAAATTTAATATTCATTGGTGTTCCCGCCTAATTCTGAAGTCTTTTGAATTTTTCCGTCTTTTATTAAATAAGAACAATTCTCCTTTGCATAAAATCACAAATAGAATATGACGCGAAGAAAGAGAGAGCACCCGGGATTTTGCCAACGAAAAAAACAGCCGCTCGATTCAGGTTGATGGAATGTAGATAAAGTCATTCTCTTACTCTTCAGTGAAATAGTGAGAGGCATTCAAAATCTACTCGTAGAGATGCGTTTTTTTTAATGGGTATAAAAAGAAGATGGGTTTGAGAGGGTAAGATAGAGGTAAGAAGTCATATTCCACAACCCCAGCATTTAAAAATATTCGCATTTTATATGAAGCCAAATAATCGACTCTTTAGCATTTTTTATGATCTGAATCATATTGACGTATATGGTCCGAGATAGTTTGGCTTTTATAAAGTTTATAACAGTTGGCTAAGGTGGGGAGACTATATACATATATATATATATATATATAGACAGACAGACAGACGATAAATAAATTGATATATATCCATTCATACTTTCGTGGATGTGCATTTGCTCTCTCTCTCCTTCTCTCTTTTCTTTCTCTCTCTCTCTCTCCCTCTCTCTCTTACACACACTCACATATATATATATAAAAGGTGAAGCGAACAATGTATTTACCTAATCCCTTGGGGGTAGTCTCGGTGGTACAATGAATTCAGAGTTCTACTTGTGCAAAACCGGTTGCCTAACCAAGGTTGAGAGAAGTAATAGGTATTAATGCGAATGACTTCCCAATAACTTTGGATCTCTCTTATATATATATATATATATATATATATACGAATGGGGCTCAAAATTACATGTAAAGGCATCATATCTGTTGTTGATGACTTTTTTTACTAATGGATCCAAGTACTGCGACACAAAAGAAGTTTGTGGACTGCACGCGGGACGACGTTGAAAAATAAATATTTAGTCACTTCCATAAGAGCATCTTTGGTCAGCCAATGAACTTTTCAGCCGACCCTAGTATATATATATATATATATATATATATGACAAAATTTATATGACATATCTTTTCATCCTACATGGCTTCTCTTCAACTTTCGCATTATAGAGGCTCTCGTAGTGTGATAATTACCGTTGTAGGAAATAGAAACGGTGACCCAAGTTCAAAACTTGGACGAGGCTGTTTGTATTTCACATTACTCTAATATCCTTGCAATTATTCCCTCTTCAAATAGGCGGAAAAAATCAGAGCAAAATAGGCTGTTTAACATTGTTATGGTAACCGGTCAAGAAGAAAACTCTGAATCCAAACCTGTTAAACTCCCCTTACAAAATAACCTTCAGCCATATCTGGTTCGTAAAGAGTTGTTTGTTGTTTTTAATGGCATATAAACCTTCTTTGATTATTTAATGCCAAATCTATCCTTCTATAAGGATAACAATGGTACTATCTAACCTATAGCTTGGAGAATAAGGGGTATTTATCCGAAAGAGAACGTAATAGCGCAACTGGAGTTCAAACTCCTGTACTACGATTCTGCCGTCCAGCGCCTTAAACATTGCACCACGAAGGCACTCCCCAAGAAGAGTTGGGGAAATATATATATATATATATATATATATATATATATATATATATATATGCAAATTTCATTAAACATAATAGACATTTTATGCTTACATATTTTCTTCTGGATCCGTTCGAATTCCCGTATTACTTTTATCGTATTCGGGGGAAATTGATTTAGGTATTGTCCATAGTTGTATGTATCCCTAGTACTTTCTGCCCGACTTTGGGCCATCATCAGGGGAGAATCTATTACAAAAGTGATGTAACTTGTGTTTTAGCAAATTACTACTGTGTAAGGACGTATTTGCCGTTGAAGATTATGGCGTTTGCTTTTAAATGTAATTCTGTAAATAGTGCCAGTAGCAAAAGACAATAAAGTACATTAGCACTGGTTTGAAAATTAATTCTATTAAGTGCTGGTTGCAGGTTTCTAATATATAGTGCTTCGAGAATCTGAAGTTTTTGTTTATTATTTTGATGTTCGAGTATTGTTGTGTTGTCGGTGAGAATTTTTCGTAGTTGTGTTGTTGGGCATGAATGTTTTTTTTAAATGCTGAGCTATTGAACTTGTGTCAGAAAGGTGCATTGTAAGTCTCCTCGACAGGGTAGTTGAGGTTAAACCAACATACATATTATCATTATCAGAGATACAATCTCCTAGGGGACATTCAAATTTATATATAATATTGGTTTTTTGCAACACCCCAATAGAGGGAGAGGAGTTATTTCTAATGACCAAATTCGAGGTTTTAAACTTATTATAATATATAATAAGCCTTATTTTTTTAATTAGAATCAGTGGGGGGTATGTTTTTGTGAATCAATGTTTTCATTATTTTTTCATCAGATATAATTGTTGTGCATTTGGTTACGATAAAAAAGTTTGATACATGTTTGTTGACTGGATGGAGTAGTACACTGTTTATTTTGTTGGTTAACATTTTTGATCATACGTTTAATTTGTTCATCAACAACATAGTTAGGAAACCCATTATTGATGAGAGCCTGTTTTATGTTTTCTACCTCTTTATAAAACAAAAGTTACATCACTTTTGTAATAGATTCTCCCCTGATGATGGCCCAAAGTCAGGCAGAAAGTACTAGGGATACATACAACTATGGACAATACCTAAATCAATTCCCCCCCCGAATACGATAAAAGTAATACGGGAATTCGAACGGATCCAGAAGAAAATATTTAGGCATAAAATGTCTACTCTGTTTAATGAAATTTGCATTAACGAAGAAATGCTGCCTAAATATACATATATATATATGTGTGTGTGTATGTGTGTGTGTGTGCAACCTCTTTATCCGGTATACACTGTATTTGTACTTGGGTACATGTTACTTATAGCACTCTTTTTAGGGGCACGCAGCGTAACGGTTGTCGTGAAAGAAAATGAACGTGGCGGCCCAAGTTCAATACCTGCACGAAGCTGTTTGCCTTTTACTTCGTGCCCTTCGGAAAGCTATAAAACCCGCTCTCTTTTTCTCCAGCTATAAATACATCGAGAAGACTGTATTCTTTAGCCTTAGTACAACCTACAAGAGACAATTTTCAGATGAAACTTTCTTTGGAAGAAATAAATGAGAGAATGAATTATAGATATCAGACATTCCTTGATCAGTACAGTGAAATGAATGACAGTACGGCTACGTAGAGGAAGTAGTAAGGAAAAGGAGGAGGAAAAATTTGTTTCCTGAATATCTTTCTTGGCAGTAAAGTCAATGTAAGTAAAGTTGGCGACTGTAGTCAAGGCGACCCGAAGGCTCCCTTTTCAATAGCTACTACACCAAGGTGTAGGGGTGTGCTACTCCTTTCTCTGGATTGATTCACTTTACCCTTAATACATACCTTATAATGCTGAGTGCTAAGCAAGGAGGTATCAAGTACCATTTTTTAAGTCTTTGGTATGACTCAACCTGGGATCGAACCCCGGTCTCCCGGACCATTGGCGAACACTCTACTCACTGAGCCAATGAGCCGAATACTATAATTATTATATAGTTGGCCCTTGAAGAAGGATAAGGATAAGGATCCAACTAATCATTCTAGTATTTAATTATTGCGCTATATAAAGATAGCAAGATAGAGGGAATCGTAAAATTCAGTGAAGTGTCAGATTTCCTTATAATCACGATACTGAATATGAATAGCACTTAAAGAACTTTAGAAAAATTTAAACCTCTCAGAAAAACATTTCATCTTAATCCCTAAGCACTTATTCTCTCATTAATTTTTATAGACTGATTTTTCTGCTTCATGAATCGTGAAGGAAAAAATTCTGTTAAATTCATCTTAATTCACTTTTTCTTGTATGTCGCGTCCAAAAATATCTCTGTGTGGTAAGTGAAGCAAAGTAGACAAGTGTTTAAGGGCGAACCAACGTTCATTTCTATACTTTTAATAGGAAACGATTTTTGAAGCCTCTACATTTTCTGTGGGGCTGTAAACAACATCTTAGCGTTGACTGATTGACTAATTCAAACTGGAAAACAAACTTCGGATTTTCCAAATACTTTTCCAAATATGGCGCTGATAATTTTTGTTCAAACAAATATAAACTAAATGAAAGAACATTATTGGCCATCACTCGAGAAAAAATGAATAAGAAAAGGTCTGGTAAGGAAATGTATGCTTAAAACCATTGATTCCGAAATTGTGTTTCAAGCCACAAAGGCAAATTGGGCGAGTAACTCTCGGAAAATATCAGTCGAGCTCGGAATCTCAAAGTACATCATTTTCACAACCTCAGCAAAAGCATCCGAAGGTACGGAATCAGGCCACACGTTACCAAAATATAAAAAACCTTTTTTAGAATACATTTTAACAATCATTTCTATTTAGTTATTTTCTTTATAATTGATTCCTACTCTGATTTAACAATCGTTTGAATATCCTTTATTAGAAAAATGACGGATAAAAGATTTAGAAGAAAAAATATTTTATTCTCTGTTTGCACATATTTCTTTTCTTCGTTTTTTTTTTTATTGATGACTGATCTAGAAATCATTATGAGATTCAAAAATCGATATCAACATATGCATCGAAAAGGCATAGATTGTTATTGACAGGTTATGGAAATCTGATCTATCAGATAAAAAAAACAAGAATTCTTATAAACTGTAGCCTAGCCAATACTATTGTATGGTTGCACCAGTTGAACTCTTATGAAAAGGCTAAACAAATAAAATAGATGGGAACTACAAAAAGATGATGCGTGTAAATTGAATTACCATGACCAGAAAATCCAGCAAACACTTGCGCGTGATACACAGAACCACTGGACAGCTATTTCGACCTTATTAAGTCTCATCGGTTGTGTATAGTAATTTACAAAGCTCTTTGCTTCGATATGGCACAAGGCCGAATGAATGGGGCGCCCAATGACACTCGAACTCACTCGTGTAGGTTTGCTAGTCTAGCTTGCTAACCGTTACACCACCAGAGGTGCCCACTCATCGGTTGTGTATACGATGATCTCCTCCACTGGAGATCAAACCAGCGACCACAGAGCCACCGGTCCACATCGCACATAAGCGATGCCAAATTACTAGTCATCGCAATTAACCTGAATGTATCTTGTAAGTTACATCCGTAATCTTTTCAGATGATACGGTCACTTCCAGAGCCATGTCTTCCCAAAAGGATTGAAAATACGCATCCGCATAATTATTATAACCTCAAGGGCAAGGAATTAGATGGTCTGTGGTAGAGTTTCGGCTAAGCATTCTGTGATCGCTTGTTCGATCTCCAGTGGGGGATATCACGGTATACACTGCTGATAAGACCTAATAAGGTTGCAACTGCTGTCCAGTGGTTCCCTATGTCGCAGGCAAGTGTTTGCCGAATTTTCTGGTCATGGTAATTCAATTTACAATATAATTCCTCTTCTTAAAAAAGAAAATGTACATGATGTGTGCTGTTTTGAACAAATCCTGGAAACAGCACCCTATAAAATAGCTGCTTTACGGCCATATATCTCTCATCTCACAAACCATTTAAGTAAGAACGAGACATGATAGGCAATGTTGGAGAAGGGAGAAGGATGAACTCATTAGCTATGCTTTCCCATGGACTTCTTGACATGAACATACCAGTGTTGGCCGACAAACAAAAACTTCATGTCATCAGCTCTGCGTGGATACTGGGCTCTGTCTAGAGGACTGGCCAACAATAATGATCGACTGAAACGGATAGTGAGAGACATTCAAAGAAATCGATGCAATAGGCATGCTTTGATGATGATGATGATGATGATGATGATGATGATGATAAAGAAGAAGAAGAGTCATTGACCTTTATTAGTTTTCCTTTTTAGTTAATATTAGATGTTTGAATTCTTCTCTTAGTTTCTCAACAACTTTATTCCTGCAGTTCACAATTTCGAAAGTTCTACATTTTCTCCCTTGTTGCAGTATATGAAAATATCTGTCCTTGGAATGATTGTTAAAAAAGAAACGCATATCGTGAATCAAATGTCTGACGTTCAATGACCGGCAAAAGAAGCCCCTGCAGATTTCATAGACATGAAACCACAAATTAGATTTCGATATTCCCTGGTTCAATATGACTAGCCGGAGGAAAAAGAAAAACTTTTTCCCTCCTTTCCTTGTCAATTTAATTTCCTCGGGAGACTTAACGGAATGTCGTTAGAAAGCCAAGGCCGCAATATTTTGGCATATTTCGGTGGCCCTTAGAGTCTTACTTGTTTCAACAAGTTTCTTGTTATTTATTAAGCTTTGCTTGGACTGGCACACAAGTTGTTGTTACAGAACAAACTGAGTTTAAGTCGTCACCCATTTTACAACTCGGAAGGCTTAACTTCGATAATCAAACCAGTGCTTTGAGCGTAACGTCACTGTAAGTCTTTTATTTAATCACAATTCTTGTTAAATGTCTCTGACTTTACGATCGTTCAAGCTATATTCTTAAGGGTTTTACTCTACTATCGATCAACTCTCATGTTTTCTCTTTCATTCAGTTCTTTCTTTACTTAGCTTTTTATCTTCAGTCAGTCATCTTGTGGTCTAAATCACTCCGATGTATTTTTCTATTGCCATTCTTGTTCTTATTGGTCGAAGAAGAATGACAACGCAATCATCAATTCATATGCCCATTTCGTATTTTCATATCTTGACTTTTCACTTTATTATCCCCTCGGCCTCAACGGGGAGTTAATGACAAGGTGGAGATGGATCGTTTGACTGCCCAGATCGGGTGTTTCTCGCAAACTAATTTACTCTAACTCTATAACCGTTTTGGTCACCTGACTGAAACCCCCCCCCCCAATGATAGCCAATGTACTAGATTGACCCAGGGTTTAACGACTGTCTATCAAACCTGTTGACTCAAGTATTTTTCCATGTTTTACGGTCTAAGACTTGATTTAAATGCGACACGACATTTTAAAAATAGATCTCAACGATCTAGTACGTAACATTCTGTTTAATCTGGCATACAGGCATTACGTTGCTTACAGAACCTAAACGGTCACTAATGTAATATACTAAGCTTGGTTGTCACTGCCTAACTTCAGTGATCTGATTGGAACCGAAAACTTAACTCTAAGTCGTCAAGCAACTTGATGAATGTCTAAGTGCTTACTCAATCTGAAATCAGTTTCAGATACTACTATCATCAGCAAATAAATAATGATTGATTGGTTGATTGTATGTCAATGTATCAAGAATTCTTTTATACCAAGAGGTTAGAGAATAGCGTTTGCTGCACATTCATTTTTGTGTACTTAGTTCACAAGTGATTGAACACGTTCCAATCAAATCTGAATAATTTTTAAACACATCTACTTAGACCCCAACAGGTACTACTACTATTACGTAGATGTACCGAACAGGAGCCTCACCATCTAATCGAGCCTAGTGTCAAACCCAATACACCCTGTTTTATGTGGTCTTACTCCTCTGCAGGGGATACAGTCCGTATATTCAAAGCCCCATGGCAGTGCCTCAAAAAAGAAAAACATGAAACTGAATGTTATCTCACTTTCCATTATTGTTAAACATCCAGAATCTACTATTCTTTGTCAGGCATACTAGTATCAGATTAATTTCAGTACCTGCAGTTACTAATCAAAGTACATACCTGACTCATCTCAGTTGAATTTGGGTAACCTAGCGGGAATTGCTTTCATAAACATGAGGTAAGTCTCCATTATGAACCGTCTAGTTTGAACATGTCCCAATAGAGAAAAATTATGATTTTGAATAAAAAATTTTCTGTGAATGGGTGACACTGCGAAAGTTAAGACTGATTATTTCCACGAAAATTTCACCAGTTGCTGACGACACAATAGCACGTTTAGATAGAGCACGTTTTCAGTTACAAGGCGCTATCTTTTATGGAGGTGAGTTTAGCGTAATGGTGCAAGCGTATAAAATGAAATCGTTGACCTGATTTCAAATCCTAGACAAATCGGTTTGTTGCACCTAACCTACTGATTAAGAAGTTGATCTTTGTCAACCTGTCTTTCTTCTGACTGCTGAATCTTTTTTTAAATAACCAATCTATTCGCATCCTGATCGTGCTCCGAATGACTTTTGTATATTTCAAAGCTGAAGAGGACCTCCAAGGGAACCTGTTTTGAAGCCATTAAGAAAGCCGTAACGACAGGGTTTAGGGATATCCCAGGAGAATCCTTCCAATGGAGCAAAGTAGCGTGGCAGAGAAGGATGGGAAAACACATTAGACTCGATTGGGGATTACTTTGAAGGGAAATCATGTAATTTGTTCTTTGGAATTAAAATAAATTGTTTGTGAATACTTCCCGTTACTTTTTAGACACACACCGTATATTTCTTTAGGTATATCTTCTTGACCTGATTTTAAATTGATCTTTGCTTGCAATGTTATAAATTCGTCTCTCTTTAATTCACTCGCTTTTTTTAATTCCTGATCAAATGATAATACGCGCGCACTTCATTTTAATGGCCACTATTTTTAACGCACTCACAATGTTACATTAATGATAATTACAATTCATAAGTAGTCTTAGAATGCAGCATTTACTGAGAAGGTTTTTGTAGGAATGGACTGATGATTCTCCCATAAACCACTTTATATTCCAGTCAGAAGTCATATTGAAAAATGTTAATATGCCTATTGCCAACCTTGACAATGTCTAGTCAACTTATCAAGTTAAATGGGACAGATGTATCAGACTAAGAGCAAGAAGATTGATTATAAAGGAAGGCATGTACACCTAATTCCTTCGAAAATTACCAATCGGATTCTTAATTGTTTAATTCTTTTATCTGGAACTGAGAACTAAACGTTGCTGATATTGGAAAATAGGTTCCAACAACAAGCTGCTCTGATGTAAGAAGGATGGCTCTTGCTTTTCCATAGCCCTGTCAGTGAGACATAGAATACGCTGACTGTATCTCCTACAAAGGAGTAAAAAAAGGGGGACGTCCTGAGCATGACACTAAACTGCATAAGATAGTGTGGTTCCAGTTCTGGAGATCTGATGAGTGTGGAGTGCCCTTTCATTGCCTTTACATTAAGGTCTTTGGACCCGGAGTAGTAGTACCAATAGGTTTCCCATCTCTGGGTCAAATAGATCTACTTAAAAATTATACGTATTCCCTCAGATCTATTAAGAAACAAGTACACAAAATATGTAGATATGAACGTAAAATGAACACAATTCCCTAACCTCTTGGCATAAACCAACATGCCATTAAAATCAATCAAACAATCTAGTTTTTGATAGATTTAAATAAAAATATGAAAAAAGGAGATCTTTGAAATGCCTGAAAGTTAATCTTTCCAATTTTCCAATTATCTCAATAATGATATAGTCTGAGAAACATGGATTTTGAAAGATGAAGATGATAAAAAACTGAATGCATTCAAAAATGAATCAGGAGGCGTGGTTAGCGTATCAATTATCGTCATAGCAAATAGAATCGGTGAACAAATTTCAAATCCTTGACAAAGTTGTTTGCGGTTCACGTCCCGTTAATATTCTTAGAGAAAGCATGAATCCATATCTTCTTCCATCCTCATCAATGGAAAATAGTAAGGCAGTCTCGTTTCTTTATCCTTGATTAGGTAACTATTCTGGAAGAAGGAAAACTCTAAATTCAAACCAATTGTACTCCGCTCAAAAATTTTGCTTGTGTCACACCCGGTCCATGGCGGTGTAGTTGGGTCAATACAGACTTCAGGACTATAGTTAACTTGGAAAACCAAATAAAATCACTGATATTATCAAGTGGTATAGTCACGTGGTACGAAAATACAATGCCAACTAGGTCAACAATTCATAC
Organism: Sepioteuthis lessoniana; assembly: GCA_963585895.1. Classification (NCBI taxonomy): domain Eukaryota; kingdom Metazoa; phylum Mollusca; class Cephalopoda; order Myopsida; family Loliginidae; genus Sepioteuthis; species Sepioteuthis lessoniana. The sequence continues at coordinate 43,552,176 of OY757931.1, forward strand.
AGACTTTACCAACGGGAAACCTCGAGAGGACTATTATCAAAGAGTTGAAATGACATAAGAACATGAAGAACAGAAAAATATCTGTATTAACGAAAGACGAACAAAATACAAAATAGAAGGCTTCTGTTGGCATAAATGTGCGAGAAACTTTGTATTTTTTTAAATAATGATAATAATAATAATGATAAATCGCATAGGAATATCGAGCAAAGGTGATGTGGAGAGAGAGTCAATCACATAATAAACGAATGCAGTAAACTGATACAAAAAGAATACAAGACGAAGAACGACGAGGTAGAAAAGATGATCCACTGAGAATTATGCAAGATATTAATATTCAACCACGCTAACAAATGTTATATACACTAACCAGAATCCATGCTAGAAAAGGAGATGCAGGAAATTTTATCAGACTTTGAGGTTGGTTGGTTGGTTTAGGACATATCAACCCTTGTAAGTCATTCAATGCCAAATCTTCTTTATATATATATATATATATATATATATATATATATATGTGTGTGTGTGTGTGTGTGTGTGTGTGTGTGTGTGTGTGTGTGTGTGTGTGTGTGTGTGTGTGAAATGTAAACGAATAGTTTGTTGGTAACATTTTTAAACGTGGGAGAGCTCATATGTTAGCACACAGTTAAATAGTTCTAAGCATTGCTATATAATACTTATAATTCAGTTTAACACCTGTAATTAGTTTGCACAGAGTTAAATTGTTTAAAGTATAGTAAATGATTAAATATTTATATTTTAGCCATAAATGGGACACTGTCAGGTGCTACTATTCCAACTCAGAAAAGACTTTAGATTGATAAAAATGAAGAGAAAATCTACATTACCCCAAACTTCAGGACTAAAGCCTAATCATCAAATGGTTTAGTATTATATCTAGAACACCCGTTGGGGGTCCTACCCCTCTACAGAAATGCAGTCGACGTATTCTAAACCCCCAACCGGACTTGGAACTTTGTGATAGAAACGGATCAACCAATACCAGTTAGAAGACCGAACTTAAACAACAAATTACCCATAAGAAAAGAACTTGTAACATAGTGGATGTGCCATACAGGGGGAAAATTAGAGAAGACGAAAAAATACATAAATACTTGGATCTAGTCAGAGAGCTGAAAAGGCTATAGACATGAAGGTGACTGTGATATCAATTATAGTTGATGCCCTTGGAATGATCCCCAAAGGAGAAAAGAGACTGAGATAACAAAAGATCCAATGAAGAACCCAGACCCTTTAAATCACAGTACAGTTAAAATCAGCTAGAATACTTAGAAGGGTCCTGGAGGCCTGAGCAGACTTACTCTCACTCAAACTTCATTGAAAAACCGCCAGTTAAATATTGTGTGAAAAACACTCACAGTATAATAATAATAATAATAATAATAATAATAATAATAATAATAATAATAATAATAATAATAATAATAATAATGCAAGAGCTTGAAACTTGACAATACATCCAAAGATATATGCACAAACCAGAATCAGTCCTTAAGAATGAAACCCATAGAATTGTATTGGATTTTGAAATAAAGACGGATGACCTTATTCTAGCCAGACGACCAGAACTTGTGATAATTTACTATCAGAGAGTTAAAATAAAAGGAAACGAAAGGGTAGACAAATACTTTGACCATGCCGGAAACTATGAAACATTACGACCAAAGTAATACCAATTGTCACTGGTGCGCTCGGGATGGTCCCTGAGACCTTGGAGAAGACACTAATGGATTTGGAAATCATTGTGCAAACTAATTACGGATGTTAAACTGAAACCAACCAGATTATAGCGTTGGTGAAATCGGCTAGAATACCGAGAAGAGTTTGAGAGGCCTGAGGTAATTTTCTTGCTGTCATTCAGTCTCCAGTTAAATACAACTAGCCAATATGTATGTGAAAAACTCACAAGGAGTGAAACTATAATAATAATTCATTGGAAAATATATAAATACTATGGAATACTTAAATCTCATAAGTGTTATTATGGTATGAATCCAATTATTCTCCTTCCAGCTATGGGTAGGACTGGGTTCTTCAGCCTTCGTGAGGCAACTAGTCTAGGAGAAGGAAAACTCTGAATTCAAACCTGTTAAACTCCGCTTAGAAATTGACCTTGTGTCATATCCTGCCCGAGCGGAGGGGTTGGGTAAATATGATAAGTGTTACTAACACCAATCAGACCCAATAGAAGAAGCCAAAAAAGCAACTCTGTTGAGGTACTTTCTTATTTAGACTGACAGAAAAATAAATTGTAATAAACCAGATATTGTGATTAAGAAATATAAACCAAAAACATACCTTCTAACTGATATTTCAGTGCCAACAGATAAGAAAATATCAGTCAAAGAATATTATAGAAAAGAAATTGAAAAAGGTGGCACCTTAATACTATCACTGTGACAGTAAAAATTGAAGCTCTAGATATGATAGGACAGGTAAACATATCAACAAGATATCTGGTAGTCCCAGCTCATAGGAAATATAAAAATTTGCACTTTTACCGAACTGTTCATCTTCTTAGGGCAGAACTATCAATATGAATGAAAAAACCGATTAAAAGAGGCTGCAAAAAATTAGAATGATTTTAATCACTATCATCCCTCACCCTAGGTCCCTTGGGTAAATACCAGGTGAAGGATTGTAAGAAACTAAAGTAAAACTGAAACTTAAAGAAGAAGAAGAAGAAGAAGAAGAAGAGGAGGAGGAGGAGGAGGAGGAGGAGCACGATGCTCCACCGCAAACTTGTGACAATAACTGTGACTTAAGAAATGCGACTCCAGTAGTTACATCATTTGGAACAAGGACACTATATAGAAAATCTGCTAATGCAAGAAACTTCTTTCATCAGTTTACGGGTAGCTTTCTACACAAAATCCCCTGTCCTCAACAAATTAATGTAAAAAAATTCTGAGATACTAAATCACATAAACAACAAAGGAATTGATTAAAAATGACTAAAATTTATCAATCAAATGTGAACTTTATTTCAATAGAATAATTAATTCCTTCTGAGGAAACTATCCTGACAGTGAAATATGTCAAACTGGCTTTCTTTTGTCTCATCAATATATACATATATATATATATAGTGAGAGAGAGAGGGGGGGCGAGAGAGAGTGAAAGAGAGCATCAATTAAAACCAGATATTACAACTCACAGTTTCACTTGTTAACGATCATCAGACAATATTACATTCACAGGTTGGAATCCTCAGGACAATTCCAAAAAAGAAAAGAATCTGGAAGATTTGAAATAGGACGAAGAATTGAGATCGTTTAGAAATAAACACAGTTGGAATCAGCTCGAAACCTAAGAGTCCTGGAAAGCTGAGGAGACTTGCAGGCACTCAGTTTTATGTGAAGGCCAACAATTACGACTGGTGTAGAAAATTTCCCAAAGAGTAAATTAATACAAATATCGATGATGATGATGATGATGATGATGATGATGATGATGATGATAGTAGTTACAATGAAAAATGAATTTAAAGATAATACTTTTGTTGTTAATTTTTATGTTTTATTTTCTGTTCTAACAGTAGATATAAACGCTTCAGGGTAAAAGAGGGAAAAGATAAATGTTTGCATATTAATTTTGATTAGAAATCCAGACAACACGCAAAATTTGAGGAAAGAGTCAAGTTCATTTTGCAACGAAGCTTGTAATTTAAAATCAAATCTATTTGCAAATTACCTCATACTTTGTCCTTTTCCTGAAAAACGTGTGTAAGTTGCGCGATTAAACACGAATTAAACATGCCATCTGAAAAAGATGACAGAGTAATTTATTACGTAACAGATAGAAAGTGATTTCCAATATAATAGCCTCTGTAAGTTTGCATAGCGTAGACACAAAGTCAACACTGTTTGGTCACTGTCAGTTTCTCGCCTATGTTTTCAGCAGTTTAAGTAGTTCCCACATGGTGGATGTCGCTTTACATACTTGTTGCATGAGGCATGATGGAAAATTTCTAGTTTATGTGTTGTTATGGAAAGGGCTGTCTAGTTTATACTGTATGGTTATTTACGTGGCAATATGAAATTAATTTTGTAATTTGTTAATTTATTGAATCTCATGTGTCTAATTTATTAGTGTTTTTATTTAATTATTTATTCATTTATTTATTATTATCATTACTCCTTTTTGAGTTTTTCACACCGGCCTTAGCATATAGTTTCTTACTGGTGTTTGAGTGACTGCAAGTCTCCATGACTCTTCTCAGTATTCTGGCCGATCTCAAAAATGCTGTAGTTTGGATGGTCTCTACCTGTCCTCTTATTTCTAACTCCTCCAGTCCTTGTACGAATCCTTTGGTAACTGTAGTAAGAGCACCAATTACAATTGCTATAATCGTCACTTTCGGGTTTAAGAGTTTTTTTCAATTCCCTAGCAAGGTTAAGGTATTTGTCCTTCTTTTCATTTTCTTTCAATTTTACTCAGTAGTCTTTATTCTTCTTATTATTAGAGTTTTTCACATTAGTTTTAGCTGATAGTCTTCCAATGGACTTTGAGTGACAGCAAGTCTCTTCAAGTCTCCAGGACTCTTCTCAGTATTATTATTATTATAATTATTATTATTGACTCATTAGGGTTTTTCGCATCAGCGTTAGCTGATTGTATTTCACTGGTGTTTGAGTAACACCTAGTCTTCTCAAGTCTCCACGACTCGTCTCGATATTCTGACCGTTCTCAAACATGTGGTAGTTTGTATGGTATCCACTCGTCCGCCAACTTCCAAGTCTTCCAGTCCCTTTAATAATCCTTTAGTTACAGTACCAAAGGCAACAATTACAATTGGTACAATTTTCACCTTCATGTTCCATAGTTTTTTCAATTCCCTAGCAAGGTCGAGGTACGTATCTTTTTCATATTCTTACAGTTATATTCTGTGTTCAGCCGGGACAGCAAAGTCGACATTTTTGCAAATTCTCTTTTTTTGTTGATTATAATTAGGTCTGGTCTTCTGGCCGAGATTGGGTAATCCGTCAGTTGGTCACGAAAAAAAACCCTAAGTTTTAACTTAGTTAAAGTCCATTAACCTACTCTAATAATTTACTCTTTTGAGAGTTTTTCACATCAGCGTTAGCTGATGGTTTCTCACTGGAGTTTGAGCGGCATCAAGTCTCCTCAAGTCTCCAGGACTCTTCTTAGAATTCTGGCCGATCTTAATGTTGTCATTTCGATAGCCTCCACTCGTCCTCTTATTTGTAAGTCTTCCATTGCCCAGTCGGCTGGGTCTGTAGAATACACCGACTGCTTCTCTGCATAGGGTTAAGATCCCCCACAACGAGTGTCCTTGATATGACGCTAAACAATCCGAGGGTGAGGTTCCAGTAACTCTAGAGTTTTAGGGAATGCGGAGTACCCATTTATTGCCATCGTGGTAGCAACTAATTAGAGTCCTATTTATGGGTTGAATAGAACTAAACTATGGTTTCATGACTTTACTAATTTTTACATTTAAACAGCGTATTTCAGCTAAACTGAATTGTTTGAGATAGAATTGTTTTGACATTTAGGCTGCGTGCTTGGGCTGGGCTGATTTGCTCGAGGTGGAACTGTTTTGACATCTAAACTGTGTACTTATGGTAAGCTGAATTGTCTGAAATGGAACTGTTTTGACATTAACCCTGTGTATATCCCAGTCGGCTTAGGCTGTAGAATACACCGACTGCACCTCTGTGGAGGGGTAAAACTCCCCCCCAACGAGTATCCGGGGTATGACACAAAAAAATCTGATGGGGAGGTTACAGTGATGCTGAGGCTTTGGGGAATGCCGAGCACACCTTCATTGCCATTGCTCCTAGGTCCACTCTGGCCCGGAGTGGTAACACCTGATAGGGCCCTATCTATGGGTTAAATAGAACTAAACTGCATACTTATGCTAAACTGATTTGTTTGAATTAGAACTGTTTGACTAAACTGAATAGCTTGAAATAGAGATGTTTTTGACAGTAGAACTGTTCTTACATTTAAACTGCGTGCTTGTGCTGGGCTGAGTTGCTTGAAGTGGAACTGTTTTGGACATTGGGGCTGTACTTACACTAAATTGAATTGTTTAATGTGGAACTGTTTTAACATTTAACTATGTGTAGGCAAAATATGTATTTATTCTAAACTGAATTAGAACAGTTTGAATAAACTGAATAGTTTGAAAAAGAAATGTATTTGACATTTAAACTGTGTACTCATTCTAAACGGAATTGTTTGAAATAAAACTGATTATTTGCATAAAAATGGATTTGGCTTTAAATAACCTACAAAGGTTGATATGTCATAAAATCCAACCAACTAACCAAGTCTTCCACTCGCTTTACCAATCCTTTGATGACTGTAACGAGCGCACCAATTGAAATTGGTGTCACTGTCACTTTCATGTTTCATAGTTTTTTCAGTTCTCTAACAAAGTCTAGGTACTCATCTCTCTTTTCGTTTCCTTTAACTTTTACCTAGTGGGGGGTCAGAATGTCAAAGTTCACTATTCAGCTGGTTCACTTTTTTTTTATTGACTCTCACTAGGTATTGTCGTCTAGCCGAGTATTATTATTATTATTTATTTGTTTATTCATTCATTTATTTATTCATTTATTTTTTTATCAGTCTATAGAGTAGTTAGTTTTTATGTGTGAACTACTTTGTCTCATGATAGCAAAGGCGAGAAACTGACAGTAACCAAACACCGTTGACTTTGTGTCTACACAATCCTAACTTAAATATAGACTCTGTAACACTCTTGAATTTAGCTAAACGTCTTTGTGGCTATCATAGTTGCATTTTTTTTCTGCTTGTAGTCTGCTTCGTTTGTTTGATTATGATTATATGCACACACAAACACACCATCAGTTTTTCAGTTGGATTTAGATACGTTGATTTCGCTCGCTACACCTCTAATTTTACATGCTACTCCTAAAGGAAAACTTTAATCTGTGCTCTGAGAGAAGATTTATTATCATCCTAAAAATAAATTCGTCATCACCGCACCACGGCGAAGTTCTCCGGTATTTTGTATCCATTTATTTGACAGGAAAACAGCGTGGAACTTCCTTTTACCACACAACTTCCTCGAATATCGCCGGGTAAACATTCGGTTTTCCGTATTGTATATCAAATACAGCCTAAGTATTTTCTTTAGTTGTGTTCTGTAAATGAAGGTTTTCATTCATTGTCCATGTTTGTGCCTCAGAAAGGAAGGCCTTTTTTTCTTTTGGTCGACTTGCATCTCACACAAGCGAGTCGTCAACTTGTTCGATTATGTTTTCGCATTTCTTTTGTTCTTTCATTCAATAGAGGCATGTCTAAATGTCTCCTCTCTGATATTTCCCGTTTTCGGCTTGTTCATATTCAAAATGTGTTGCTTTTGCTTTTTCTAAGAAAGGAAAACCTCATTATTTTACGTTGCTTCACCCGAAAAAATTCCGAAGACTTTTCATGTAACATACTAGAAGCGATCGAAAGACGGCGTTTGTAACAATATATTTTTATTGTTCATGGATTATTCATAATTGCTCTTGTGCAGTCAACAAGGGAAAATATTGACATGCAGAATTAAGTCAGAAAAAAAATTGATATCAATATATCAAGCTATAATATAAAATATTCGTTTTAAGTAATATCTATATACCTGTGTGTGTGTGTGTGTGTGTGTGTGTGTGTGTGTGTGTGTGTGTGTGTGTGTGTGTGTGCATTTACCCAAACTCTTCGCCAAGAGCAGGATGAGACAAAAGGTCAATGATGTAGAAGAAAATGGACTCTTGTCTTTCCCATGTGCATTAGCAGGAAAGTGAACCACAATGTCATACAGGATTTGAATTTGGAGCGTCAACTGTCGGTCAAAAAGATCTGTAAAAGATCATGTTTAAAGGCTTTCCACTTCATTATTACATTCTCTTAAAATATTCTTATTGCAACAAAGAAGTGTTTACCTATTTAAAATGATTGTAGTAGTGAGTGTAGGTACTTTTTAGAGTTCCATTTACGGGTCACATATATGTCATTTAAATGTTTAAGATGATTTTCAGTTACTTTTGCTTTTAAAAACCATTGATATTACAACTATGTAAAATGTTTAGCTTTTTAAGATAATTATGAAGATATTCTTGTCCGGTATATGAGAAAGATGATAACGGTTATCGCCATTGTAACTGAACTCAGCTACCCTGAACGAGGCGGTATGCATTTTGTATAGCATTATTACGTCTGGGAATGATATGAATCCAATCATTTGGGTGATTAGTAGAGCAGATTGAATTCTAACCTTGATATGACGACCGGTCGAGTAAAAGAAAAACTGAATTCAACTTAGACTTGATAAGGAATGGGCTCTTCGTGCCTACAATATGCTACATGAGTAGCGCCCCTACGACCAAACAAGTTTACGGCTAAAGTCTGCTTAATTGTTAAACTGATTTTGACATAAAAGACTCACAAATTGTTGACATACCAAAAAAACCAACCAACCAAGCATTTGGTTTTCTTTAATATCAACAAATAAGAACAGAATAGATCGTGTAGTTACTAGTATTCTTAATATGAAATCACGCGCAAGTTGTTGCTTTGGCCTTGAAGGCAAATGACTGCAATGCGAAGAATTAATAACTTTTGTGACATTTAATGACAATGTACGACATGAAAAAATAGTTGATTTGCAAACAGTATCACTATTGAAAAGGTTTTAGTCAGACTTCTTGAGATTTTATCGGAAGCAAAATGTTGTAAGTTGTCGTTGTCTACAGCAATGGAACAAGTCATTTAATTTATTTGACATCACGAGTAAATGACATGGTGTAATGGATAGTTATCTGGGCTGGTAGACTATCACTTTTTTATTTCAGCTTATTCAACACACACACACACATATAAATATATAGTGTTGAAGTAGGGGACTAATAATGATCTTGGGTCGTCTCTCCTTCTACCCTTATATATATATATATATATATATATATATATATATATATAGGGTGTCTTAATATACACGGGACCCATGCGACTGCTGATAACTCTACTAATAGTAATGTTGTGTTTGAAAATAGTATACTATAACAACGATTAATCCTCTATCACAA
>OY757931.1:43566261-43661261 GCA_963585895.1 Sepioteuthis lessoniana
ATTCATTTGGGCTTTACTTATTTTTGAACTGCTTCATATTTGTATTTACAGTTGCAGAATTTCAATCCTGCATTTTTGTAATAAATAATAGCAAGCAATATGTTTTGGTTGTATTATGTTTCATTGTCATCCACAGAGAGACAGTTTCGTTGTATCACAACTGTTCAGTGGGGCTAGACACGTGAGACACTCCAAACCGGGATCGCAACCGGCCTAACTTTACGTCAGGCTGATGACATACTGCTAATCAAGCCTACGACTCAACGTCAATCTGAAATTAACGCATATGATTTAACTTTTGTTTGTTTACATTCTGCGATCGGATACCAAAGTGCTCAATTCGTTGGAAGATATTTGCATATATATCAAACTATTTTGTAAGAAAAATCCTCTAAAATCGAGAAAAAAGAATTGTCAATGTTCAGAAATAAAGGTTAACATTTACGATGAATAGTGTTATTGTAATTACATCATAAATCAATTGTAAATGATTTCATAAAAGAAAGAATTTGAAATAAGAAAAGAAGTTTTTAGAAGAAATTCATTGCGAAACTCTATAGCACTGAAACTCAGTTGCCAAAAATTAACAATTGCAACACCTGTAACCAGAAAAAGATTTCATAAATACATTAAAAAAAAAATGTGTACTTATTTGGGGACTGCTACGTATTTATATTTTTTATCTAAGAATCTGATACTTACTCTGCGGTAACTGACTGAGGATGATGTATTTAGTTAATTGAATTTTGTCGTGAAATGTAATTGTCATCTTTGATCAGTAATTTCAAGAATGTTTTCTTTCTTCAGCCTGTCGTCAGGGTAGGTCATTCACAATGCTACCCCCAACCACAATTATGTGACCTCCTCCTAATCGACTTTATCCTGCATCTCAAGCCTCTTAGACCTCGTATGGGGTAATATAAACTATTTAACAGTCCGTCGGGCTAAAATTGAAAATATTCTTTCCGTCTCCTTTACGTCAAGTGGACCAACGCATCGATATACAAGAACTTGTTTTATTGACTCCACAATGGTCAGATAAACACGTTGGTCATTTTATTCAATAAGCCTATTTAAAAAGTTCTATACTGCAGCAGCCCAGAAGATGAAATCATTTCCTACGTTTTGTTGATGGTTATCCAGATTATCTCGCAAAAGAAATGTCTGCGGAAATAGAAAAAAAACATATAGAAATATCTTCATCATCACCATGTCGCGCCATCAGCACCGATATCTCTGACCCTCTCCCGCCACCCTTCTCTATCGTCCATAGGTCGTTTTGTAAGTTTGCATTCCTGTTACTTTCCATGGCTTCTCGAGCATGTCCACTGAGAAAAGGAACGATACCAACACACGAAAACCGAATGCAATAAAAGTGCCGAAAAGCACAAAATATATAATAAATATAAGAACTTGTAATATATTTTTAAAAGTCTTAATCATCTTCATGATCAAAAGTATTCAATTCCTTGATTTGAAAAATGCAGTCGAAACTAAAACTGATTTACAAAGAGACGTGGCTATTAATAAGTCTTTACATCTTGTCATTATTTCGCAAGAGATTGTTCATTCCAGAGAATTCTGCTGCTATATCTAACTTCAATGTTGCCTGAGTTGATTCAGTAACGTATACCTCTCAATGGCTGAATGGTATACGTAGATTTACCTGGTCAAAAAGAAATGATAGATAAGAAAACATATGGGCAAAATGGTTATCCTCACGGTAAATAAACTCAGTGAGCCGAGTTCAAATCCTTGATGACCCTGTTTAACTTTGCGCTCATGCTATTGGGAAATACATGAACTTATCTGTTTTCTTCTATAATGAGTAAATAGTAGGACAGACTGTTCTTTCGCCTTCGTTAGGCAATCAGTCAAGGAGCAGGAAAACTCTGAATTCAGACTAGCTGTACTCTGTTGAAAAATCTGCTTTGTGTCACATCCAGCTCATGGGAGAAGATTTGGATATATACATACGTATATCGTAATTTTATTTTCTCGGGTCTGGTGATGTAAGAGATTCAGACTAAAATATAGAAATTCTTATTTTAGTCTGATCCGGAAACTTCAGTCGACGGAATTGTTGAGTTCCACGTCAATATTCAGTACTGACAAACTGACTAACGAGAGTCAAAATTTTGCAATATTTTGGAAACGTGAGGCACAGTGTGACACCTCCGAATGCTTTTATCGTGGTCGTGAGGGTGAAGAACCACACTGCACTGTGAGATGACAAGCTCTCCTGATATTTTTCGAGTGTTACACACCGGATTTGTTTATATGGCTTGAAACACGAAACCCTGAATAAGCGCTTTTACGCCTACCTGGGCTTGCCTCATCGTCGATGTTCTTGAAAACGAACGAAATTTCTTGAACCATTTGGTTACTCTCCTGTGATCAACTGCGCCTTTTTTTATTCTCACAACAAATATTTTTGGTTGCTTCTGTGGCGTTATGGGCCAGTTCATACTTATAAAGCATAAGTTCCCGGAGAAGACTACGTAGTAAGGTCGTCTGTGTGGCTTTCAAATCACACACCGACTGAAGCAACGTAGAACGTGTCAGCGCAACAACTACCACGATACTACCCATTAAAGCGGTTTATCTTCCTATAACTTGAACAGCTTCGGTCATGTGATTATATCACCGCAAACAATCTCGTAACAAAATATTTCAAAACTTTTGACAACCTACCCCTGTCAATGTTTTCAGTGGTTGACCTCAATTCTAATTAATTTATTTGATTGAAAAATATTTATGTCAAATAAAAGATTCTTAACATTGAACTATGGACATATCGATTTACATTAGCAATAAACAATGGAAATATCGATTTACATATGCCTATTTAGCCTCAAAGTCTTTTATTTTCATGATTCAGTTTCTCTAATTTAACTACTAGCAAAAGACAACACCAAATTTTTAATTTTTTAATAACGTTCTACAATTTCTCTCTCTCTTCTTCGTTAGTCTCTTTTCATTTATGCGAATTCATTGTTCATCAAACAAGAGTTTGTTTCCTACTTATTCGAGCGGAAAGTCTATTTTTTATCCCCGCTAGCAAAAAATAAATATATAAATATATAAATACGGTACTCTGTACTGACACAAGAATTTAATTAACAAGCCAAATTAAGAAAACAAACAAGCCCTTCAATTAACCAAAAGAAGGTCGAATGACTGTGATTCAGTTGAAATCCCCCCCACTTATTCTCTATTTATTTATTCCGTTCTGTCTATCTTTTTCAATCTCTCTCACCCCACTCTCTCTCGCTCTCACTCTTACTCTCTCTCTCTCTTTCTCTCTCTCTTTCTCTCTCTCTCTCTCTCAATGTCTTTATTGATTTCATTCGATACATACATACATACACACACGCAAATATATACATGATATAAAGTTGGCCGGGTTTCGATCCCAGCTTGAGGCATTTCGCGTGTCTAACCACACTGATGAGTTGTGATACCACAAAACAGTCTGTCTGAGGATATATATATATATATATATATATATGGGGGTGCTTGTGTGTGTATGTTTGTGTGTGTAAGTCTGTGTGATTATAGCGATCTGATTCGATGTGTCTATCAATCTAAGTCTGTTTATATTAGTCTATCTTTTTTATTTATCAAAATATCTTTATCATCTCAATCAAGGTATATATATATATATATATATATATATATATATATATATATATATTAACCCCCCTCTCTCTCTCTCTCTCTCTATATATATATATATATATATATATATATATAACGATCTATTTTTATCAATTTATCTACCTCAATATGATTATATATATACATGTATATATATATATATGTGTGTGTGTGTGTGTGTGTGTGTGTGTGTGTGTGTGTGCGTGTGTGTGTGCGTGCGTGCGTGTGTGTGTGTTTATATTTTTCCTAATCTGATTATCTATTTATCTATCTATCTATCTATCTATCTACATATATATATATATATATATACATAAATATATATATATACGTATATATCAAAAACCTGTTTTCTTTTAAACATTTATTAGTATAATGCAATCCCATTCCTCACTGAGCGAAGTTGAGTGGTGTAATAGATAATGCGATGAATTGTGACATCGGAGTAAGCGAGATTAAATTCTAGTCGAGCGATTATATTCATTTTCGGACAGTTACACTTTGGAAAGATACAAACTCCCTAATCCCTCTGCGATGGGTTGAATATTCCGAATATTATCCCTCAATAAGGATATCTTTGGTATTAAATAACCCACAATGTTGATATACAATTAAGCAAAAAAAAAAAAAACTAAACCATTCATCGCTTACAATACTGGATTACAGAATGCCTGGAGTTATAAAAAAAATTCCAAAACAAGTAATGGGTTTCATAATGAAAGCAACTGGGAATGAAAAACTCAAAATAACTTCCAGGTTGACTACTTTTCCTACAAGCTACGAAGGCGAGACTTAGAATCCAATGACTGCATTCGAAGAGGTAAAAACTCGCCCTAAACCGATGTTCTAGGCATGACACTAAATTCCATTAAGTGGTGAGGCCTCAGTTTATGAGATCAACGGAGTGTGGATTACCTCTTCATGGCAATTACATCCATGTCCATTCTGGCACCTGTTAGATTCCTATCTGTAGATTAAATAGATCTATTTAAAATTTATTTTTATTAGATAAGAGTACGTGATATCATATAACTGGGTGCAAATTTTTGTATTAGGAATAGTTACTTGAAACTATAACCATTTACAAAGTATTGTTATGAGCTCTACTAGCAAAAATATACGCCTTTTGGGTGCAAGTATTTAAGTCTGACTGTAATAAAATATCATATTAAATTAAAATGATCTCATTTCATTTTAATTAATTTCTATATGACATTATATGTAAGTTTGCTTTTAATATGTTTGAGGATAAAACAATAATATTACAAATCAATAACATCAAGTAAATAAACTCGTTTTTATTAAAACTAGTGTACAAACTATCCACAACATATACGATGTAAAACTTTATTTCTTCGTGATATCCAAAACATATTGTATGATTCTATTCGTAAAAATAACAAGGGTTCTTTTGAGGCAATTATCATTCAGGTAGACTTTAATAAACACATCGTTGATGAATAGAATGCTAATTGATATTATGTAATGATCATTTAATAATCATTGAGAATATAACCAAAATAACTAAGGGAATTGTGACATTGATGGTGATGACGCTGTTTCAGCTACATACAGACACATAATCTCCATTATAATAAGATGAAGTCGTATAATTGCTAGGAAATTATTGATGTTTGATACGAATACTTGAAACCATATAATTATGTACAAACAAATCATTATTATTATCATTAGGAGATAGGAATAGTTATTTTAAATCATATGATTGAGTAAAAATCCTCATTAAGTTTAGATAGGAATATTTCATACGATATAACTGTATAAACAAAAGCGTGATTTTAAAAGATTGGAACGTCGAAATTATTATTATGATTGTAATTAAACATTGAGAAATGAATCAAATTTTGCCATTCGGTAATCGATGAGTTGATTTGCCGTTAAAAGAAAAACAATTTATTGTTTTGGTTAATTCTGAGATAAATGGCAAGGAAGAGTTACGCCAAGAATCCAAGAGCTCCAGAAGTGGAACCTCCCAACCAGATGCAGTTTAGTGTCGTAGCCAGGTCACCCTTCTTTTTGAGAAGGGCCTTACCCCTCTACAGATCATGCTGTCAGTGGATTCTAAGCCCTGTCGACAGAATTAATCAGGCTGTTAAATAACAAATTATATTTTACATTTAAAGTTAGCGCAGGTTTGTTTGTTTGTTTGAGTTTATGGCATATCAAACTTTATGTTATTTAATGTCAAATCCATTTTTATTCAAATAAACAGTTCTATTTCAAACAATTCAGTTTAGCATAAGTATGTTGTTTGAATGACAAAACAGTTTCATTTCAAGCAATACAGTTTAGTATAAGTATACAGTTTAGTTCTATTTGGCCTATAGATAGGACCTATCAGATGTTACCACTCAGGGCCAGAGTAGACCGGGAGCGATGGCTATGAAAGGGTACTCCGCATCCCCCAGAGCTCCAGCATTACTGGAACCTCACCATCAGATTGTTTAGTGTCATATCCAAGACATTCTTGGAGGAAGTCTTACTCCTCTGCAGAGAAGAAGTAGTATTCTACAGCCCCAGCCGACTGAGCAGGCTAGTGTAGGGGAGTAGGCACAACATGTATCACTCTCAGCGACCGAAACCGACGAATTGATACCACATTTAGTTTAGTTTTTTTTAGCGCTTGAAGTAATGTAATAAATGCCTCGCACCAATGTGTACTTATATTTATACTTGCTATTGCGATTTCATTTTTACATTCACCCATTCTCTTAGTACTCACAGTTTGTCTTTTTTATCTCTCTCTTATAAACAAACTTCATCGCTTTCTTAAACCCCTCTCTCTCTCTCTCTCTCTCTCTCTCTCTCTCTCTCTCTCTCTGGCTTCTAAAAATCAAACCTTCCTTCTTTTACGCTGCACTAGATTGCTCTCAATGTTGCTAACCTGTTCTCCCAAGCCGAAATGATTTTAAATACAATCATATTAACCAATTTCCTAACAGACGCATCCAATGTCTGCCATTTATTTATTTATTTTCATTTTTTCGCTTTTCGTTTCTTGCGTCTTTCTTTTTTTTTTTTTTTCTCTCTCTTTTTTTTTTTTTTTTTTCATTGACTTTTGGCAAATGCATCAAACAAGGGATGAACAACTCCGAAAGATTTTGTCTTAATTTCTAATTGTTAAGTCTTGTTACTATTCAATAACTATTTCACACACTTATCCTTATCTATACAGCCAAGTCGACTGAGGCTATAGAATACACCGAATACATCTCTGCTGAGATGTAAGGTACTCCTCAACGAGTGTCCTAGATATGACATTAAGCCAACTGATTGTGAGGCCCCAGCCTTGAAAATTTAGGGAATGCGGAGTACCTTTTCATTGCTATAGCTCTCAGGTCCACTCTGGTTCGGAGGGATAGCACCTGCTAGGGTCCTACCTATGGGTCAAATAGAACTGTCTTACATTTTAAAATGTGTGCAAACAAATGATTTTGTTCAAATGGAATTGTTAGAAATAGAACTGTTTAAGCATTTAAATGTGTGCAAATGAATGACTGATATCTAATTGAATTGCCACTGATACATAGCAATACATGGAACAATTTAACTGTATGCAAAGGAATGAGTAATGAAACTATTTAACTTTTAAAACAATAATAATACTAGTGCGCAAACAAATAAGTTCTAACTCATTTAAAAATCAATTTATCTACACACTTTTTACTTACAGATCATATATTCATTTAAATGTGAGAAAACAAATCATCATCATCATCATCATCGGGTCATGCCACCAGCACGGATATCCCTGACTCTCTCTCGCCACATCTCCCTATCGTTCATCGCCTCTGGCAGGTCTTCAGGGCTACATCCCGTATCCTCACATAGCTGCTGAATGTATGTTCGAGCTGGTCGTCCTGCTTTTGCCCGGCCATATGTGGGGTAAACAAATTACTGATATTAAATTGTTACTATTACATAGTAATGTTTGAAACCATTTAATTTTGTGCAAACAAATTATTAATAGTAAATATAATTATTTGTAGTAGATAAAAATACTTGAAACTATTTTACTGAGTACAAAAAATGAGCTCAAGCTTGTTCAAAAACGTTATCAAAAAATGTGTTTACAAATCATATATTTGTTGAATATGTATAAAAAGGACATGGCATTAAACACTTTCCAATGCTTGATATGCCATAAAACCCAACCAACGAACCTTATCTTTAAGAAAACTAAAATAAGTCCTAAAGTGGTGAAGAAAATTGTTACTGCACGAACTTTAGGAAAGACCACCTGTTACTACTGGTGTTAGAACGCCCAGAGAAAAGGAAACCTTCAAACACTTGGGCATCTTGGACGTTAACACCATCGAACAAGTGAAGATGAAAGAAAAAAAATTAGAAGGAGTATCTCAGGAGAACCAAAAAGCTACTCAAGACAAAACTTTATAGCAGAAACCTTATCAAAGAAATAAATACCTGGGTTGTACCCCCTCGTAAGATATTCGGGGCCATTCTGGAAGTGAACCAGAGAAGAAATAAAGCAAATTGACCAAAGAACAAGAAAAATAATGACCATGCATAAGGCACTACATCCCAGGGATGATATTGACAAACTATATGTAAAAGAAAAGAAGGAGGAAGAGGACTTGCCAGTATTGAAGACAGCGTTGATGCATCTATACAATGACTCGAAGACTACATAGAAAAGCGCGGGGTACTGATTACAAGCTACCAGAAACAATATCGACCACACGAAGACCAACAGAATGACAATAACTAGAAAGCAAAAATGGGAAGGAAAGCAACTCTGTGGACATTTTAAACCACTATTACGTAACATCTCACACGAGAATACCTGGATGTGGCTAAGAAAATAGCTGCACAAAAGTACGCCATAAGAACCAGTCATATCAAAGTAAGAATAGATAAGACGCAACAAAATAGCAAATGTAGGTTATGTGGTGATAGAGACGAAACGATCAATCACATAATAAGCGAATGCAGCAAATTGGCACAGAGGGAGTATAAGACTTGACACGACTGGGGAGGACATACAAACAAATGGTATATACAACCCAGCATCTGTCCCGGAAAATAAGATGCACAAACTGTGAAACATAAAAGTGACAATTATACCAGTTGTGATTGGTGCATTTGGTACAGTCACCATATGACTATTAAAGGGGCTGGAGGACGTGGAATTAAAAGGATGAGTGGAGACCATCCAAAGTACATCATTATTAAGAAAGGACAGAATACTAAGAAGAGTCCTGGAGTCGAAATAATTATAACCTGAAGGGATTTAAATGGTATATGCCTAAAACAGAATATGTCCTAGAAATTAAAACACATAAAATTCTCTGGAATTTTGGGATATAAAAGCATCACCAAATTTCTAACCAGTTTTATTTCAAACAATTCAATTGAGCATTTGTTTGCACTCAGTTTAATTTTTAAACAGTTGTATTTGATCCAGAGATAGGACCCATTCAAATACTATCACTCCGAACAAGAGTGGGCCTGGAAGCGATGACAATGAAGAGGTACTCCACATTCCCCAAAGTTGGAGTATTACTGAAACCTCACCATCAGATTGTTTAGTGTCATATACAGGACCCTCGTTGCTGGAGTCTTTCCCAACTGCAGAAATGCAGTCTTTTTATTCTGCATCCCCAACTGAATGAGCTGTAGCAACTAATGGACTTTGCAGGTCTAGCGGATCATTGAATGAAAATAAAAGAAAGTGCAAAATAAACAATACCTAAATCATACCAGAGAGCTGAAAAAGCCGTTGAAATCAGCTAGAAAACATAAAAGAATTCCTGGAGACCTAAGGAGGCTTACAGTCACTTAGACGAGTTGTTCTCACCTGTTAAAATTGGTGAGAAAAACTCGCAATGAGTAATGTAATAATAATGTAAAGAAAGCTAAAAACTGAATAAATGTACTTTGACAGAGGCGAAGAAATAATGCGTAAGAAATAATTTCTTCACCTCCGCCAATGTGCATGAATGTAGTTTGAAAGAGGTGAAGAAATTATGAAAAATAAAGATGATAATGATATAAAAACAGTGTTAAAACCGTTGAAACGATCCCAATGAACCTGGAAAAGAGACAGGATTTTTGGAAACCCAAGGAAAAATTAACCCTCCAGACAACAGCACTGTTGAGATCGGATTGAATTCAGGGTAGAGTGGAGAATATTTGCCGTCACTCATACTTTAGAGAAAGTCACCAGTTATAACTAGTGAGTAAAATACAAATAATAATAATAATAATAATAAACTCCTATGGGACTTTGACATATATATGGATCACCTAATCTCGGCCAGAAGACCAGACCTTAAAATAACCAACAAAAAAAGCAGAGAATTTGCAAAATTGTCGACTTTGCTATCCCAGTTGACCACAGAGTAAAACTGGAAGAATGTAAAAAGAAGGATAAGTACCACGGCCTTGCTAGAGAATTGAAAAAGCTGTAAAACATGAAAGTGACGATTGTACCAATTGTGATTGGTGCTTTTGGCACAGTAACGAAAGAATTATTAAAGGGCCTGGAGGACTTGGAAATTGGCGGACGAGTAGAGACCATCCAAACGACAGCATTATTGAAGACGGCCAGAATACTGAGAAGAGTCCTAGAGACTTGGGAAGACCTGCTGTCACTCAAACTCCAGTCAAAACCATCAACTAACGTTGATGTGAAAAACTCTAAAGGAGTAATAATAATAATAATAATAACAATAATTCAAAGGAAGAAGAGATAAAACACAACAAAACAGCAGATGTAGGTTATGTGGACGAAACGATCAATCACATGATAAGCGAATACAGCAAATTAGCAAAGAAAGAGTATAAGAATAGACACGATTCAGTGTGCAAGGTGATCCACTGGGAATTGTGAAAGAAATTTAAATTTGACCATACGAACAAATGGTAAATGCACAGCCCATCATTTGTCCCGGAAAATGGGACACACAAACTCCTCTGTGATTTTGATATACAAACAGTCACCTAATCTCGGCCAGACGACCAGACCTTATTATAATCAACTAAAAAAGAGAAGTTGTAGAATTGTGGATTTTGCTGTCCCGGCTGACTGCAGAGTAAAATTGAACGAACGTGAAAAGAAAGATAAGTACCTGGACCTTGCTAGGGAATTGAAAAAAAACTGTGGAACATGAAAGTGACGGTTATACCAATTGTAATTGGTACTCTTGGTACAATCACCAAAAGGATGAAACAGGGACTGAAGGACTTGGAAATAAGAGGATGCGTGTTGACTGTCCAAACTACAGCATTATTGAAATCGGCCAGGATACTAAGAAGAGTACTGGAGACTTGAGGATACTTGCTGTCACTCAAACTCCAGTAAATGGCCATCAGCTAACGCTGATAGGAAAAGCTCTCAATAAGTAATTATGATCACAACTGAAATTTGACCACACGAAGAAGTGTTACATGCACAACCCAGAATCCGTCCAGGAAAATGCGATGCACAAAGTTCTCTTGGGTTTTGAAATACAAACGGATCACCTAGTCTCAGCTAGACGACCAAACCTTGAAATAATCTGCAAAAAAAGAAAATATGCCTAATAGTGGACTTTGCCGTGAAAATGAAAGAAAGAGAAAAGAGAAATAAGACTTTGCTAGTGAACTGAAAAATTATGGAACATGAAAGTGACGGTGAGACCAATTATAAATGGAGTAGTCGGGACAATCACCAAAAGATTGGTACAGGGACTGGAGGACTTGGAAATAACAGGACTAGAGGAGACCATCCAAACTTGTATTATTTAGATCGGCTAAAATAGTAAGAAGTGTCCCGGAGACTTTAAGAGACTTGCTGCCATTCAGATTCCAGTGAGAAACTAACAGCAAACACTGGGGTGAAAAATTGTCATAAGAGTTGAATAATAATAATTTGCAAAATTGTCGACTATGCTGTTCCAGCTGACCACAGAATAAAACTGAAAGAACGTAAAAAGAAGGGTAAGTACCACGACCTTGCTAGAGAATTGAAAAAGCTGTAAAACATGAAAGTGACGATTGTACCAATTGTGATTAGTGTTTTTGGCACAGTAACTAAAGGATTGTTAAAGGGCCAGGAGGACTTGGAAATTGGCGGACGACTGGAGACCATCCAAATGACAGCATTATTGAAAACGGTCAGAATACTGAGAAGAGTCCTGGAAATTTGTGGAGACTTGCTGTCACTCAAACTCCAGTGAAAAACCATCAGCTAATGCTGATGTGAAAAATTCTAAAGGAGTAAATAATAATAATAATAATAATGTACTTTTTCCAACCGGAAACCTCAAGTTTTTAATAGATAATTTATTATATATATCATAATTATTTGCATATAAGAAGCACAATTTTTTAAATTTTATTTACCAAAAGTAAAGAGTGCGTATTATACATGAAACTATATCAGTGCCTTTTTTCGGGTCACACGTTTCACCATATTCGAGACATAATAAAATAAGTAAATATCTATAATCCAAACTAACGTGTATTTTACAGTTACAGAGACACTTAGTGAGAAATGTGTTTGTTTGTACTATTGTTTCTTTTAGTTGCGGCAAAATTGTTATGGTTTGGTGTGAACATGTTAATTTATCTCTTCTCAATACTGTATAGATTTCGTGTTTAAAGACATAATGTAAACTATATAAATTTTTATTTTAATCAGGTCAAACAGATAAAAAGTTGAGCAAATGTCGAACTTAAAATTTAACTGCTACAAATTCTTAAAAGTCATACAAGAATCTTTTTCAGAAATTTTTGGTCCAAATTGAGGCGTGTATGTTTTACTCAAATAATTACGATAAACAGGGCAACGAAATAAACAGGGCAACGAAATCGTAATAGGCGAGTCCGAACTCCAGTCGCGCTATTAAGTTCACTTTCGGACAAATACCCATGGTAAAGGTATGAACCCCTTTATCCTCCCAACTATGGGCTGAATAGCATAACTGATCTTCGAGAAAAATGGCTTGGCATTAATTAACCCACGAAGGTTGATATGCCATTAAACAAAGAAGCCAAATAATAAACATTATCATATTATGATAACAGCAGTTTAAAATTTCATCTATTTAGAGGAAGGAGTCATTTTCGTATTGAATGACCTCTAAGCGGCTGGTTTGTGCTCATTTATAAGTAACAGTAATAGTTGTAGAATTGCAGAAGGACCATCGTGAGCTTTCTGTTCTTAATTGTCCGTAAGCCTCTTCTAAAAAAGGCGACCTTGAGCCAAAGTTGGCCTTGTCTAATAAAAGCCTTTATACAGCAGTAGCAGCAGCAGTTATGAACAGTCCAGACTAAATCCGAACTGAACAACCGTTCTTTGTAGTCGAAAGCCAATGACGTTATGTATCGATTTGGCTGAGGAAGTGGTGCTTGGGAATCGATCGATCGCTATTAATACGATGCCCTCGCTATCGTTTCGATCATGCTTTCCTCTTGCCTCCCACAATATCTTTATCTACGAAAACCTCGCCATTTAATACTTAATAATGAAGAAAGGTTATTCTTTCGCTAAAATGAAATGAAAAAAAAAATAAATGGAGGAATTTGTTTGAATATCGATTAACTAAATGAAATCACGTATCTGTATGTAAATTTATTGACGTTTAATTTAATTTATTTCAGCATTTGGATATTTTTCAGGCGAGGTTGCTAAAAATTGTAGATCATTTTACTTTGGGATTGGGGAAACGATCACCAAATGGATGAATTTAAAGCACAAATTCAATAAATAAATAGAAACACCGGCTTTGATGGGAAATACACTATCAGAGTTCCGAAGAGGCAGGTTTATCATTAGATTAGGTTCATTATATGATATTTAAATGGAGGAATTAATGTTAAATTAGAACTATCATGACTAGAAAATCCAGCAAAAACCTATATGTGACATACGCAACAGCTGTTTTGACCTTATTGGGTCTCATCAACAGTGCACACCGTAATCTCCACCACTGGAGATCGAACCAACAACCACAGTAGGCAGAAGCCGAAAATCTATCACTGGGCCACCGGTTCATGTCATAGATGTGCTGCCGAATAAACTAGTCATGGTGACAATGCGTGACCACTTGACCTAATGTGTCTCGAAGGTACGTATTCCCTACAGAGGACACGGCCACCTCCGGAGTTACGTCTTCCCAAGATGTTATGAATCCACATAACATTAACCTCTTGGGCAGGAAATAGAATTATATTATATTTAAATGGAGGAATTAATGTTTTATTAGAATTATCATGATAATCAAGGCCCAGTGGTAGAGTTTCAGCTTCTGCCAACTGTGATTATTGATTCGATCTCCAGTGGTGGAGATTATGGTGTGCACTGCTGATGAGACCTATTAAGGTCGAAACAGCTGTTCAGTGTTCCGTATGTCGCATGTAGCATTTTGCCGGATTTTGCGGTCATGATAATTCTAATATATATATATATATAGTTGTTTACTAAGCTTAGCTTAGATGTGGCACAAAGCGAAACGTATGGGACACCCAGTGGAAATAGAACTCACAACTAACGGTCTGCTCATCTAGATTACAGAACATTACACCGTGCAAATTATTATTATGATTAAATTAATCACTAAAAATCTTCAAAATCAATAAAATATAGTGTTGTGTGCCCAAGAATACCGATTAATATTAGAATATTTCAACTACAAAAAAAAGAATAAGTAACCACGTGAAACTGTAAGTTTTACCCTGTTTTATTTTATTTCATCATTGACATATCGCGTGTGCATGTATATCTATGTGTGTGTGTGTGTGTGTGTGTCTATGCGCGCGCGTGTGTGTGTGTGTGGGCATATATCCATGAAAAAAACTGATTTCCGTATTAAAAAAGGGTTTATTTTTGTCCAAAAAATTGGCTCAACAGCTGTAAATTTTGTATCTGGATTTTTGCATTTATTGACGTGCTTGTTTTAAAATTACTTTACGATTTGCAGACGACAATATTTGACTTTGAATAATTTAACGGATCAAAACCCAAAATAATTTAAGAAATTCCCCGCCTTGATTGCTTAAAATACATTTTTAACCAATTACAATCATAAATCAACTTTTTTTATCCAATTTCGGACCTACTTCAATCTTATAAATAGTGATAAAATAAGTACATCTTCAGTAGATTTTGCGGGTTTATTCTGTAACCTTCTCAAACTTTCTGTTTTTATTTTTTTGAGTGAAAAACTTTACATTCTGTTTCTTAAGAATGCATTTAACTTCAATATCCCTTAATAATTCTAACTTGAATGAAAACATTTTTTTTAAATACTGTTAATTTTCATCAGCAGATATTCAATCTGCTGATGAAAATTTCAGTTGCAGCCGCGTACATATTGACGCATAACTATACTTTCTCTCTTACATAGTGACATACTCAGACAAAAGTTTTTTTACACTTAAAATATACAACTACTGTTAGACAATCACCAACTGCAACATTTAACGCATGAAATTTTACACTGTTTCAATATATTTAGGCACTGATTAATATTATCTCTTTTAACAAGAAAAACTTTGTAACTTCTGTTTTTTAACAAACTTTTAACTCAAATAAAAT
Source organism: Sepioteuthis lessoniana (assembly GCA_963585895.1). NCBI lineage: Eukaryota > Metazoa > Mollusca > Cephalopoda > Myopsida > Loliginidae > Sepioteuthis > Sepioteuthis lessoniana. Next base: position 43,581,485 of record OY757931.1, read on the forward strand.
GATACTTGATGCCTCCTTGCTTAACACTTTTTAACACTAAACGCATCATAAAGTGCGGATTAAGGGCAAGGGTAAATAGAGCAATCAAGAGAAAGGAATAGTAGATATTGAAAATGTAACCTTCCGGTCACCCTCGATTTGCGTCAGCCAACTTATTTATATAAATATCAATATTATCGCTAAAACTGTACGGAATGTAGTGGCTAACCTGTTAGACTGCGACATCATAGTATGTGAGTTCGAACTCCAGTTGCACTATGTCGTTCACTTTCTTGCTAAAACTTTTGCGAAAGACATGAACTTCCTCATCCACCCAGCCATGGGTTAAATAGAATAACTATTGTTCTACAAAGATGGCTTTGGCATTTAATAACCCCTGAATGTGCTATTAAACAAAGAAACCAAACGAAGCTAAAACTCTGCAAGGTGAATTTTTAAATAGCAAATAAATTAAGCTTCATAAAATCGGCGACTGTCACAAGTATCGTCTCTAGACAGGTTCCTGTCGCTTACTGACAGATTTCTTATTGTACTTATTGCGGTTGTAATTTCAGATGCTCTTGATTCTTAAACGGTTTCTTTACTCCAGCGGATCTGTTTTAAGATTGTGAAACATATAAACAATTGCAGTAAAGTTGGATGGCTGTTTCAGAGAATTTCCCTTGCTTTTCTTTAGACTATCGTACTTTCAATTTTCTCAGCTGAGATTGTGGATCGGAAATGACTGCTTCTTTGGTTGCGTCATTATTTTTGGATATATAAACCTGAAAAGTGAAAAACCGCAATTGTTGGCCATGTTTAAAGTAACACGCCAAATATATATATATATATATATATATATATATATATATATATGCTTGGCAGGTGGTATAAATCATTTCCTACGAAATAAACCGACTAACTGTATATATTACTTAACTCAGCCGCAAGGCTATGGCTTTTGGCTGTCATCCCAATGCGTAACCCCGTCGCGACGGCACTTGTGAAAACAATCTCAAGATACCCGATTCTAGAAGGAGAGCTTATCAAAACACGTTACAGAAAATAGAAATCGTCGGTTTTTTTCTTTCGAGAATATTGTCAACAAACTCAGAAGCGGAACTCTTAAAAGACAAGTCTATCAAAACATAACGAAAAAGCGCAATGAAAATCTGAAGGAGTCTTTGTAGGAACGGCCTAATGCAAAGATATAAATTATACTTACTGTTTATAGTCTTTAAGGAATGGCCTAAGTCTCATCATCATCATCATTAACATGTGCTGACAGAATGGATTCCTTTTACTCTCTCTCTCTCTCTCTCTCTCTCTCTCTCTCTCTCCCCATCCGTTCTTATCGACCTTTGTAGGTTCTCTAGATAGCACACAGTGTTGGCACAAAGTTTATATGACAGTAGGTTTTTGCTGGTCGGCCAACACTGGTGTGTCTATATGTAGGAATCCATGGATGAACGTCGCTTATGGATTCGTTCTTATTTACGCAGTAGTGACCCGCATGTCTTGGTCGTTTTAATTGAATGGTTTAAGAGATGGGAGGTAAATGGCTGCACAGCTGCTGTTTTGCAGAATGCTACTTCCAGAATGTATTCAAAAGAACATCCAGCTTTTTTTCCATGGCTACAGCTTAAAAGAATTCCCGTTTAATTTTATCTGAGTTTAGTATGGGAATAAACTTTTAGAACATAATACCTGGAACCTCCAAAATGACAGAAAATGCTCTCTTTTTTTAATGTTATGAAAAAGGATTCTCCTGAGAAGTTATTTTCTACGCTCATATTTTGCCGAACATAAAGTAAACATGGAGGCGTGCTTAATGTAACGGTTATTAACGTAGGAAATGAAATCGGTATCACGAGTAGACAAGGCCGTTTGAGTTTTACTTCACACTTATGCCCTTGGTAAAAGGTATAAATAGATATGTTCTCCCTCACCCTCAGCAGTGGGAAAACAGGAGAGCATATTGGGTTTGATTTCTTTAGTTTCTTTGTTTAATGGCATATCAACCTTCATGGGTTATTTAATGCCACAGCAATCCTTGTGGAATCGTCATGCTACTATTTAACCCATACTTTTCCAAATGGTATTTGGACGAAAGTGAATGCAGTTGCGCAACTGGACTTTGAACTCGCTTACTACGAAGAAGCAGTCCGGTACGTTATCCACTACACGATGGGAATTTCCCCCTGCATATTGGGTTTATTAGCATGGCTTAGGAAACCAGTCAAGAAGGAAAATTCTGAATTCAAACCAGTTGAACACAGCTTAAAAATTAACCTTGTGTCATATCTTATCTGTAGCGGAGGGTTTGTGTCAATACATGTGATAAAGTAAGGATTTACAAGTTTTTCACTTGCGCAATGAATGTAACTGTCACTGAGAACCGCACTCTGCATCGATTGAATCCAACGTTTTTTTTTTCTGTGTTATTCCCATCTTGATATGTTCCGACTCTGTTCTGAAATGGATGTCTCGTCATGATATAATCTTTATCAAGCTTGTCTCGCAGGTCATTACTTCTGAGCAATGAATTTGATCCTCACTGGGTGCCTCATACTCAAAGCAAAAATATTTGGTACGGTTAGTTTTTAGAGACTTACAATTAAATCTGATTCTATGTTACAATTTCCGCTGGACCATTCAAGTTGAATAACGATGTAGATGCTTAGTATTTGGATGAGAGACCATTTAGGAACAGTAGGTACCGTAATTGAACTGAAGTCTATGTGCCAAACTGATCAAATCTTAATGGTTTCTCAATTTGTCTTGAAATTATGTTCATTAATTGAAATTAGAATTTGTACCCGGTTTGCTGATTACATTTTTCGAGCCGATAATTTTTTTATAAAAAGACGTTGTATCACAATAAATGGTAAAATATTCGGGAGGTTTTGTAGCATCCATCATATGGTTTTACAAGCATGCACGTGAATTTAAGTCTTATTTGTATTTACCTAACACTTCTGCCACGGGAAGGGCGCGGCACAAGATGATTTTAAAGAGCAATACAGCTGGTTTGAAACTAATTTCCGTTTTCCTAAACTGGTTACCGTGTCAAGTCTATAGACCTCAGCCCATCCCACTATTTACCCATAGCTGTGAGTTTACTGCAAGCTTAAATTCAGAGTAGTTATTCTCCTTGATTTGTTGCCTTACCAAAGCTAAAGAACCCAGTCTAGAATGCCTGTTGCTCATAGGTGGAGGAAGAACAGATGGATTCATGCCTAACCTAAACGCATTTGCACGAAAGTGAAATGCAAACAACCTCGTTCAGGATTTGAACTCGGCTCTATGAGTCCCTTTCCTAAAATAACTACCATTATGCCATGCGCCTCCACAAACGTTAGTGTATGTGTGTGTGTGTTTAAGAGTTACTATTCACAAAGATTTGCCTAGTCTGGAAAACGTATGCCATAGGTTGCTTATTGTACCTATAATTACTAAACGGTCACTCATTTAAGTTTCGAACCGGTTCATCGTTGGTTAACTTCGTTGGCCTAATGAGAAACGTTGCTTACAACGTGACTTGACAGTAAGTCTGAATTTAAGAGTTCATAATGAATTATAATTCTTGAATTCTGAGGGCAGTCGGAAAATGCATAAAGACGAATAAAATGGCTTCTTTTTTTCAGAACACGGCGTTATCTTCAGAGGCAGTTTGTTTTCTGTAAAAAGCAGGAAGACGTGACAGTATGATTAGTTTTCCCTGAAGCGATTCTCCTGTAAAAGTAGGTACCGAATCTACTGGAACAAATCTGATCAAGCAAGAAAGATGATAAGACCCTAAGTGGATGGGGGGCAGGAGTAGGTGGCTGGACTTAAACAATACCAGGTGTTGGTAGAAAGTGAAATAAGAACAAAAACGAAGAAACAAAGAAACAAAAAGAAGAGAGGAGTGAGAAAGAAAAAATTGAGGATAAAAAGAAAAAACACAAAGGAGGTTGACCAATGAAATGGAATCTTACATCATATAAACATTTATAAATGCTATGATGGTTTAATAATGAAAATAAAAGGAAAAGGGGAGAAAGAATAAGAAATTTGGAGAATAGAAAGAAGATATATAAACGAAGAACATTCAAAGACGATGACCAATAAAATGAATACGTACAAGGCATAAACGATTATTACTTATATAATAATAATAATAATAATAATAATAATAATAATAATAATTAGAGACAATTAGAGACGCTTAATCACATAATTAGTGAATACAGTGAATTGGCACAAAAAGAGTACAAAACTAAACACAACTGGCTGAGGAAGGTGGTCTACTGGAATTCTGCAAGAAATTTAAATTTGACCATACTACCAAATGGTATATGCACAAACCGAAATCAGTTCTGGTGAATGAGACGCTTGAAATTCTCAGAGATTTTGAGTTACAACAGATCATCTAATCCGGGCTAGAAGACTAGAGTAAGTGATAATTAACAAAAAAAAAGAGAATTCACCGAATAATGGACTTTGCAGTGCTGGCGGACTGCAGAGTGAAACTCAAAAAAAAAAAAAAACGAAAAGAGAGACAAATACTGAGATCTTGCCAGAGAACTTAAAATGCTAGGGAACATGAAAGTTGACGATGGTACCAATTATAATTGTAGCGCTTGGAACGATCCTCAGAAGTAAGGAAGCTGAAAGTGTTGGAAATCGGAGGACAGATAGAGACCATTCAAACTACAGCATTGCTTAGACCGGTCAGAACACTAAGAAGTGTCCTGGAGACATAAGAAGGTCTGCTGTCACTTAAGACTCTAGTGAAAGACCATTAGCTAACGCTGGTATGAAAAACTCACAAGGAGTAAAATAATGATAATAAAAATAATTGAAAAGATGCATCAATACAAAAACTCGAGAAATACACGGACAAGAACAAAGAAAAACTAATTGCAGCAGCCAGTAACAGCAATGTCAATCTAAGAACAAACAGAGAAACGACAAAACTAGAAAACAGAAATGGGAGAAAAATAACTGTATGGATACTTCAAGCAACAATCTGCCGACATGGTAATAGGAAGATCTGGACGTGTCTAAGAAAGGGAAACCTTAATAGAGAAAATTAATCACCGTTAATAGCAGCACAAATTACGCCATGAAGACTGAATATATCAAAGCGAAAATTTACAATACACAACAGAATAGCAAGTGTAGATTATGTGGAGACAGTGATGAGACGGTTAATCATATGATAAGCGAATGAAACAAACTAATACAAAAGAAGTTCAAAAGTTGGCATCATTTAGGAGGAAGGGTGATCCACTGAGAATTATGCAAGAGATTAAGGTTCTAAAGAGAATAAAAGTTGACCATACTTCCAAACGATGTATACACAAACCAGATTTCATCCGAAAATGAGACGCATTAAGTTCACTTGGGTTTTCAGATACAAACTCATTAAAAGACAAGTCCTAGAATCAAATAACTAGAAAAATAAACAATCTGTCATTTGATGGAATTTGTTGGGCCAGCGAACCACAGAATGAAAATGAAAGAAAGTGAAAAGATTGATAAATTCCTGGACCTACCAGAGAACTAAAAAAAATACTGTAGAAATGAAACATGAAAGTGTTACCAATTATAGTTGGAAAATCGTCAGAAAGAATTGAAAATCAGAGGAAAAATCGAAATCATCCAGATTACAGTTTTGTTAAAATTAGCTAGAATACTCAGAAGAGTCCTGGAGACCTGACAAGATTTGACACCAGCGAAAGACCTCCAGGGTTAGCTGGTGCAAAAAAAACTTTTTATCACTCTTTCATATATATATATATAGAGAGAGAGAGAGAGAAAGAGAGAGAGAGAGAAAGAAAAGGATTGTCTCTTAATTTTCAATCTGACTCTTAAAAACGTTGAATTTAAAAACACACGTCAGCACACCAAAAATGCAATTCTCAAACGCAAACTTTTTCATAGCTCACTTCTATAACCTCAAATAACCTAATCACATAAAAGAACTTAACGAAATTACTTTCTGAATAACTACGCCTAACTTAATTAACTAAATAACCCTAAATAACCTAATAATCGAAATAACCTTAAATAACCTCATAACATAAAGGATGACAAATAAATTGACCAAATAACTTTCTAACCGGAATAACCTTAAATGACTTAAATAACCTAACCTAACCGAATAACTTTCTCAATAACCTAACCTAAAAAAACCTTAAATAACAGAATAACATTAATAACTTCGTATACATTAACCTAATAGTTTTCTCAGTAACTCAAACAAATCTCAATAAACTCAAATAAGTCAAATAAACTGAAATAACCGAACCAAACCAAATAATTTTCTCAGTAACCGCACCTAACCTAACTTATATCGCCGTAAATACCCTGATAAATTAACTTTTAACCCTACCTGTCTATCAAATGCTTTTACACTTATGCTTTGACTGTGGTGGTAGGGTTGGGAAGGCTATTACTTAACATAGGGACGATTTGCAAAATACCCGTCAAAAAGAGGGGATTTTTTACTTATAAATTGTCACTCATAATTGTCTATGTGTCGAAATGATAGCCTCAGCTGTATTGATGAGTTGAGAAAGCAGGAGAATAAACGGACTGAAATCCTTTAGAATCACTCGAGTAAACAAAAAAAAAAGAAAACATGGGGAGAACAAAGTTAAGAAAGAAAAAGATGAGGAGAAGGAAAAAGAAAAGAAGAGAAAAGAAAAGAAAACAGAGGAACTCACTATTCAACAAAAGGAAATTTATATTCAAGAAACTTTTATCCACTCTCACAAAGAAAGCAATGACCAACAAAATGGAAACTTTGTATTATACAAACAATTATCATGTGAGATATGAATAATAATAATAATAATGATAATAATGGAATATGAAAGCTACAGTGATACCAGTTACAACTGGTGCACTCGCAACAGTTCCCAAAGGCTTCGTAAGAAGGATGGAAGAGTTGGAAATCAGAAGATGAGGCAACACCATTCAAACTAAATCATCGCTAAGATCAGCCAAAATAGTGAGAATAGTTATGGAGATTTGAAGAGACTTACTGTCACACGGTCATCAGTGATAAGACCTTCAGCTAAAGCTGATAGGAAAAACTCGGAACGAAGAGAACGTAACAGAAAAGCCGAATGGATAAGCAACAAAGGAAAAGAGAAGGACTCGAAAAAGGACTGAAGGCGAAAATACACCGTGATTCATTCAAAGCAGCAATCTAAAAAGTACTAAATTGGGAAATGCCAGGACATTACGGCATATATTGGTTTTAAAAATTCACTTCCATCTATTACAGACTGACTATCAAAATAAATAGATGGCTACAAGAAACAGACATACCAGAATGGGTGACAAACGGAAATACCACCCTGATCCAAAAGGACACTCAAAAGTAACCGCTCCAAACAATTACAGACCTTTAACGTGCTTACCGATGATTTGGAAAATACTCACGGGACGAATTAGGAGATTTATGATTCGCTGATAAGCCGCGGACTGTTCCTTGAGGAACATAAAGGATGCCACAAGTGGGCCACAGGAATAAGAAAGCTAGAATACATTGATCAACACATCCTCAAGGAGAGCAAAACAAGACGGAAAAATGTAGTACTGGCGTGGATTGACAACAAAAAGTCATATGATATGGTCCCGCAAAGGTGGATAATAGACTGTTTCAAAATGTAGAAGACATCCAGCGAAGTCAAATGATGAAAAACTGGAGAGTTGAACTGACAGCAGGAGGAAAAAGCTTAACTGAGGTGAAAATCCTAAGAGGTATCTTTCAGGGAAATACGTTATCACCATTACTGTTTATAATAGTGATGATGCTACTCAATCACATACTTAGGAAATGCACAGGCGGATACAAACTTCACAAATCGCAAAAGATCAACCACCAAATGTACATGAACGACATCAAGATGTTTGCAAGAATGAAAAAGAATTGGAAACCCAAATACACGTGATGAGGATATACAGATGTAGGGATGCAATTTGACATAGAAAAATGCGACTTGCGAATAATGAAAAGTGGAAAACATCAAATGACGGACGGAATATAACCACCCAATTAAGACAAAATCAGAACGCTCGGAGGAAATGAAACTTACAAATATGTGGGAACATTGGAAGTGAACAGAATCAAAAACGCCGAAATAAAAGAAAAAATTTAAAAAAGAATACCTCAGAAGAATAAGAAAACTATTCGAAACCAAATTACATTGCAGAAATCTCATGAAAGAGATAGATACTTGTGCTGTCCCCCTCGTAAGATACTCGGGGCCATTCTTAAAGTGAATGACGGAAGAATTTAACAAGTGGGCTAGGGAACAAGAAAACTCATGACAATACATAAGGCCTTACATCCCAGACAGCTCTCACGATAGCGTCGATGAAACGATACAACGACTAGAAGACTACATAAAAAAAGTGCGGAGGAAGACTTATTATAACCACAAGAAATAATACAGACAACACAAGTACCAATCGAACAAAAATAACTAGAAAACAAAAATGGGAAGAAAAAGAACTGTATGAACACTTCAAGCGACAAACAAACGAAATCTCACACTAGAAATATTTGACCACTTCTGATAGCAGTACAAAATAACGGCTTAAGCAAAAATAGACAAGACACAACAAAATAGTAGATGTAGATTATATGGTGATAGAGATGAAACGGTCAATCACATAATAAGTGAATGCAGCAAATTAGCGAGATTAAAGAGGATATCAGACGAGACACGACTGGGTGGAAAAAGTGATCCACAGGAAATTGTGTAAGAAGTTTAAATGTGACCATACAAACAAAATATTATGTGTATAACCCAGAATTCGTCTGAGAAAAGGAGACACACAAAATACATAGATTTTGTTTTCTGTTGAATTGAAAAAACTATGGAATATGAAGGTGAAAGTAATTGGTACAGTCATCAAATGATAGATGAAGGGACTGGAGGACTTATAAATAAGAGGACAAGTGGAGACCATCCAGACCACAGCACAACTGAGATCGGCCAAAATAATAAGAAGAATCTGGGAGACATGTGAAGTCTTGCTGTCACTCAAGACTCCTGTGAAAAACCATCACCTAACGCTAGCGTGAAAAACTCTCAATGGGCAAAATAATAATAATCATAATAATAATCCAGTGAGAAACCATCGGCTAATGCTGGAGTCAAAAACTCGAAAAAGAGTAAATAATAATAATAATAATAATAATAATAATTAGACACGCCTGTTTGGGCAAGGGGATCCATTGGGAATTGTGCAAGAAGTTAAAATTTGACCATATCAACAAATAGGATATGCATAACCCAGAATTCGCACTAGAAATTGAGACACACAAAACTCTCTGGGATTTTGAGATACAAACGGATCATCTAATCTCAGCCAAACGACCAGCCAAACAAAAAAACGAACCTGCAGAATAGTAGACTTTGCCGTTCCGGGTGATCACTGGTTAAAACTGAAGGAAAACGAAAAGAGAGATAAGTACATAGACCTTGCTAGAGAATTGAAAAACTATGGAATATGAAGCTGACGGTGATACCAATTGTACTTGGCGCGCTTGGTAAAGTCACCAAAAGATTGATAAAGGAACTGAAGGAGTTGGAAATAAGAGGACGAGTGGAGACCATCCAAACAACAGCATTATTAAGATAGGCCAGAATACAAAGGAAAGGACGGGAGATTTGCTGTTATTCAGAACTCAGTGGAAAACCATCAACTAAAGCTGGTGTGAAAAACTCGCAAAGGAGTATAATAATAATAAGGAAATGTAAGGAGAGAAAGAGAAAGAGAATTTTGCTGCAGAGCATACAGCCATATAACGTAATTATGAAAATGCTAATATCGAGAATATACTTATACTGGAGAGGGTACATGAAACAGTTAAAAAGACACATAAAACAGTGAAAGATGAGAGAATAAGATAGAAAAAACGGATTAAAAAGTCAAGAATAAGGAAAATAAAAAGATGTTTGTTTTTGTCAGCGGTTTCTTTCTTTTTTTTTTTTTTTTTCTTTTTCAATTTTTTACAGCGAAGAACTTTGGCACCACCCTGAATTGTTTCTCTAAGTTTATATAAAGCTTAATCCTGCATATTTGTATAAATAAAGTAAGTAAAGTTGGCGACCGTAGTCGAGGGCGACCTGAAGGCTCCCTTTTCAATAGCTACTACACTGAGGTGTAGGAAAGGGCGCTACTCCTTTCCCTGGATTGCTCCACTTTACCCTTGATACATACCTTATAATGCTGTGTGTTAAGCAAAGAGGCATCAAATACTATTTTTAAATCTTGGTATGACCCGACCTGGGATTGAACCTAGGACTCCCGGACCAATCTCAAACACTCTACCCACTAGAACAAATGAGCCGATTTTTAAATGCACCTATTCTGATATGAAAACCCTTATATCAAATTCAAACAATTTTTTCTTTAAGCATCATGAATTTATTTGCATAAGGTTTGGAAATTTTGTTACAACTTGATTCTTTTTTCGGAAGTGTTGAGCAGAAATTTACTATTATTTCCACTCCACTGCTTAGTAGAGGTTTAATTCAGTCTTGATTAATATGCGATTAAAATTAATTTTCAGAAACGGTAAAAATGCCAAGAACTTGACAGATTAGTATTGTGAAAAAACAAAACAAATGGTAATTCTTTCTATAAAAGGTTATTCCGAGCGTCAGAGTGCAAGAATAATATAGATATAAAAACATGGGGTGCATTATTGACTGCGGTGACATGTAGAAACCTGCATAAATGTTAACACAAAAAAAATCTGATGGTCTCAGAGTAACATCTATTGTGGAGTATAGACATTTGATCGTGTCTAGCAAAAGAAACAGAAGAAAAATAGTTCCCAAACTAACGGCTGAATTTAATTCTACACGTCAACATCCAATATATGTCATGACTGTTAAGAGAAGACTTATTGTCTTGGGTTTAAAGATTGTGTATCAGTTAAGAAACCTCTATTTAACAAAGAAAAATAATTTGAAAAGATAACAATGGATCCACCAATATAATTATTGGACAATATAATTATTGGATTTTAAAGGATTAGGAAAATATACCGTGGGCTAATGAGTCCAAATTTGAGCCATTTGAAAGTAAACGAAGAGTGTTTTGTAAGACGAACTCCTTCTGAATGAATGAGCGAAAATTGCATTGTGCCAACAGAAAAGCATAATAGTGGTGCTATAATGGTTTTGGAATATTTTGGAAGTGAGATTGCAAGAAACTTTGTTCAAATTAAAAGGTAAAGAAAAAGTAATCAATATTGCAGAGTTATGTAATTCTTTCTGGCTATCACATTTTTGGACAAAATTTTGTTTTGCAACAAGATCATCATCCACTACACAACTCGAAGTTGTGTGCAAATTATTTAAGATTAAAAGATACGGGAATTTGGCAAAACCATGACTTGACCCTCTCACTCTCCGGATCTTTCACTGACTGATATAGGCTGGGATGAAAATGATCGTAAATTTCAAAGTGAAATGTTTAATAATAAGCAAGGTGTCTAAACATTTACTCAGTGCTGGAAAATCCCTTCCACAAACATACTTTTACAATTTACTTGAACGGATGACAAGAAGTTGCTCTGCAGTAATAAATCCTCTTGGTAGATTTTTTGACGAAAAGAAAACATAAATTTTCTTTAATTAAAATTATAATCATTTATATTCATAATTAAATGCAAACATATAAACAAAATATTTCTTAAAAATATGTAACTTGATTCCTTTTTTAAGATTAGAGGAAAAATCAATGTGGTCCCTAACTTTTAGTCGGTAGTCTACATATATATATATATATATATATAAAGAGAGAGAGAGAGATTGTTACTCTTTATGAGTTTAGGCAATGGGATTTCATATACCCATATACAACTTAGATTGCAAAAAATACTTCAGATTCTTGAAGCCCCTATCGTAAAATCAAGAAAAAATACAACTACATAAGAACTTGAGTTGAGGAACTGGAATTTTAAAAGTATTTATCAATTAATAGATAAATCTAGCCCAGTAAAAAATATGGCTTGTTGTCGACTCGTGTGTTTCATCATCGTAACATGCAAAGGAAATACACAGAGTTTAAAAAGCATTAAAATACGATTCGGTTTTGTTAGCGGATCTTTCACTTTTTCTCTTAAAGGGAGCCTTTTACATCTTTTTGGCCAAGACGAATTACTAACATCTCTTTTGCGGCTACAAAATTGTTAATGGTAATTTGATATGACGAGTTTGAAATGAAAATACAAGATTAGAGACAAGAAAATTCAACCCATAAAGAGCCTGTAAGTACATCAAAATACAATCGGAGCAGCTCGAACTCGTGTTGATATGTTGATAAAATCCTGTTAAACTCAAAAGCTTTCGTCTAATGATGTCTTTGTTAGGAGTCTCACTAAAAGATGTATTTTAACAGTGTGTGTGTGTGTGTGTGTGTTTCTGATATACACATATTTCTTCCTCTTTCCCTTGCTAATCATTTGTTCAATCGAGATACTAAGTATACGCCAACAGTATGTCATGCAGTAAGGTAAAAACCCAACAACCAATAAGACGTGTTCTGGGTATGAAAATAAACTGTATCTAATGATGAGACTCGAGTTCTGGAGAACTGGGAAATGCAGAGAACACCTTCATTGCCATTACTCATATGTCCACTCAAATTTTGATTGATAATGTTGCACAATAGACCAGTGATATCTATTTTTGAGATAAAGTTTAACATTTAAATGAAATCCTGAGTCGTTAAGTTAAAATATAAATAGAAAGCTACGGGAAATTCAACTAGTTTGATGAACAGCCGTTAAACCCAAGATCAAATTATGACCACCGATCTGATTAGGTGACCTCAGTCAGGTAACCAAAACGGATCTACTGTTAGAATTAGTTTGGCGAGAATCACCCAACCTGAGCAGTCGAACGCTTCATCCTGCACTATAACTCCCCGTTTAGGCTAAGCGGGTGATAATGAAGTCAAAGTTGTCAAGAAATAAAGTAAAATGTGCACATGAAATGGAGGTCGAGTTGTTATTCCTCACCAAGAACAAGGATAGCAACTCTAAAAAAATGATATAGAATGACCGAGACGACAAGATGATTAAAGAAAAGAAGTAAAAAGAATGATCAAAGGGAAGAGACGTGAGTAGATAAGAACTGACGATCATAGAACAAAACCGATATTTATATTCATATAACTAGACCGATTATAGAGTAAGATCCACATAAATATAATGACAATAAAAGAGTAAAGCCTCCATATCACATATACAATGCCACTGTGGTGCCTGTTAGGATACCATATATGGGTCGGGGCCATATAACTGTGCAAATTATTTGTATTAAGAATTTTTCCTAAAAGTTAATCGTTTAACAAGGATTATATTTGTTACTTGAAAAAACATAACTGTTCTTAAACAAATGACTATTTTTAAATAGATTGCTTGAAACACAATGATTATTATAATTTGATAGAAATAATTGAAACGTTGTAAAGGTAAGCAAAAATCTTTAAAAATGATTGCACCAAAATGTAAATATAGATGTACAATGAACACGATTCTCTAAGCCTTAGCTAAAAAAATACTTCAAGACGGATTGACATGATCTGAAAATCAAGCCATCACATTTAGATGATCAGAGTTCATAAAAGATTATAATGATCGCTATAAAGTGCTACACATCAAACATTTGGACAATATTTAGATTTATTGCATCCAGATCCGTCGTCCTCTAGAATGTAAATAGCAGCAGACAAGCAGAAAATTGAAATAAAAATCTTTCCTCGTCTATCGTCATTAATCACACTTGCGTAAATATATATAAATACCCAAACGTGTAGACGTATATATATATGCACTAATAAATGCCAATATATATATATATATATATATGTGTGTGTGTGTGTGTGTGTGTGTGTGTGTGAAGATTGCATATATCAATGCATATGTATATATGTATATTGGAGGAGTATTTGCGTATCTATTTTTAAATTAATGGTTGGCGGGAAAAGGCGCAAAAATTACGCCAGAGTCTCCTTATATGCACGTGAGGATATTTCACGTGAGGCGTCGGCGGGCCTAACCTAGAGGTAAAAGAAGATAATTTTCTTTATCTTTTCCATGACTGGAGAGTTAGCAACAACTAAACAACGGCGTCAGAAAGGAAATATATATATATATATATATATATATATATATATATATATATATATATATATATAAGATGAAGTTGCCAAATTTATAGGAATGTCTTCGTACATTGCCAAATGTAAATTATAAAAACAACAGTTAAATAAGAAGTTGAATGGTTTGATAAATAAAAAGATTAACTTTTTAGTAATTAAGCTACCATTAAAAGGAGGTATGAGGACGGGTGGTGTTGTAAATCTTAAGGAGAGAGAGAAAGATTGGTTTGATTTGGTTTGGTTTTATGGCATATCAATCACTGTAGGTTATTTAGTGCCAAATCATTTTTATATATAAATCTCAAATATTATTTCAAAACATTTTGTAAATAACATTTTTAAACGAGCTGAAATCATTCTTTTACACTATTAAACTGTTTCCCTTATTTCGATCAAATACGAATAATTCTATTTACTATTAATCATCTGTTTATAAACAGTTAAATGATCAAGCAGTTCTATTTCAAATAATTCAGTTTAGCATACGTACACAGTTAAAATCTCTCACAGTTCTCTTTGAACCACAGATAGGACCCTATCAGGTGCTTTCACTCCGACTAAAGTTGTAGAACTGGGAGCGATGCCAATAAAAGGGTATTCCGCATTCCCCAAAGCTCAAATATTACTGAAGCCTCACCATCAGATTGTTCAGCGTCATATCTTGGACTCTACTTGGTGGGGAGGATATTGCGTCTTTGCAGAGATGCAGTCGGTGTATTCTGCAGCCCCACCCGACAGGGTCAGAGAGAGAAAGAGATAGAGAAAAACAAAAAAAAAATATATGGGAGAAGACAGAATCACCAAAAAAAATTAAAAGATTGACTGATTGATTGTAACGTTCATTGTATATACAAATTTGCTTTTTGGTGTTGTTGTCTGACATGATTATTTTTCTTTGCACACGGTAATGATATAAAAACTTCCTACAACAAAGGTTTGCTTTGGTTTGGTTTTATGGCATATCAACCATTGTAGGTTATTTAATGCCAATTAATGTTTTTAAATATATATTAAAGGAATATGATTTGTAAACTCATTTAGTATATACACAGAGTTAAATGATCCAACAATTCTATTTCCCACAATTCAGTTTAGCATAAGGTATTTGTTTGCACAGAGTTTGAATGCTAAACAGTTCTATTTGACCAATACATTGCACCCTATCATTTGTATTTCAAGCAGTTCAGTCAAGCATAAGTACACAGTTTAATTGTCAAAACATTTCTATTTCAAGCTATTCTGTTTTGTCAAACAGTTCTATTTCACGTAATTTAGTTTAGCATAAGTACGCAGTTTATTTCTATTTGACCCATTGATAGGATCGTATCAGGTGCTCCCACTCCAAGCCAGAGTAGAGCTGTGAGTGATGGCAGTGAAGGGGTACTCAGCATTACCCAAAGCTCCAGCATTACTGGAGCCTCACCATCAGATTGTTTAGTGTCATACCCAACACTCGTTGGTGGAGTCTTACCCATATGCAAAGATGCAATCGGTGTATTCTATAGCCCCAGCCGACTTGGCCATCCTACAACAAATAATTTGCCCACAGTTGCTTGATTTTAAAAATTCCTATCAAATACTAATAATTATATGGTTTCCAATAATTATTTCCATATCATAAGTCATTTGTTGCATATAGCAATATGGTTTGAAGTAACTTGCGATAATCATAATCCTTAGTAAACAACTACAGCTTCAAGTAAAAATTATTAATACAAATAATTCAGTTACATCGTATGAAGCATTCTTTCTGATACTAATAATTTGCACACGAATCTATTTGAATTATAGAAGGGACCATAATAAGTACTACCATTCCGGGTCATATGGACCTGGGAGAAAAGGCAATGAAAGAATACTCTACTGTCCCCTGATCTCTGAAACTGAAGCCTCACTATCAGAAACAGTTCAGTGTTATACCAAGAAAATTACGTTTTCGTATAGTGATATCCTTCTGCTGGGGATGCAGTCAGTGTATTCTTAGCCTCGACAACAGAGCATCGTATTTATTTGTACTTAAGATGTATTTTCGGTTTTTGCAGATTTTAATTCAGAGCTTACTTCATATACATATCTAATTATTTTATAAATCCACTGTATTTTTATACAAGTACTTTCAGGGATGTAAGAAATTGTTTCATCCCCATGGCTCCGTTAGCCAATGGCTCTGTACGTGAAATAGTCTCCTATATCTTTATCTACGAAATTAGACAATATATATATATATATATATATATATATATATATATATATATGTGTGTGTGTGTGTGTGTGTGTGTGTAAAATAATTTGGGAAAAAATTAATTATATTAATAATTTTATTTGGTTAAAAATTATTTTCTGAGGTAAAATTGTAAGTTTGCTAAAATCTTTGAGTGTAAGTGTACTTAGTCGCAAAAGGTAATCTCTTTGCACGTGTGCCAGGTGAGCCACATCAAAATAGTTCTAGACAGGATATTAAACAAAAACAAATCAAGAGTTTGTCATCTTGGTAAGAAATACAAGTTTATGATCGTATGATGCAATGATTAGGAAGATGATGTCACATTGAAATGTTTCAGACAAGTGTCTTTATAACATTAGCTGAATTATATTATTAATGGATTATGCAAAAAAATAATTTTGAATTCAGGCAGATGGCCGTTGCGTGGAGTAGGGTCCGTCAGAATCGAGTTAGCCGGGAGTCGTCAATCATTTTCAGAGCCCTTCCGGACAGCAGCAAAGATTTCTGTCCTTCACCGCTTCTTTATACAACAGTTGACCTCTCTGCCTGTCTCTTTCTCTTGTGCTTCGATGACTGCTAGAAAATTGTATATAATCGAAATAAATGTTTTCGTATCGGTAACAACGGAGTCGCTTTGTACACTGCAAAGAGTGTGACACCTGTTGATATTCAAGATAGTGCCGGGTGGTAAGGCTACATCTTACAAGCATCTCCTCAGTCCCTCTACGCTTCCCATCTGGTGCCATCGTGTTGCACTCTTTCATTTGGCCCCGTGTCATTACGGTTGCGTGGTGTTACGTTACATATGTAGATATATAAAATGGTAATCTTTAAATTTACAATGTCTCAGATTCTGTATATACATCGAATAATCAAAAGTGTAGATACAAAAAATCTTGAGGCAGCAGTTTCATTCGTAGATTCCTCCAAGGAATTTGATTATGGAACAAATACATCTCTCTTTAGGTCTCTCCGACGAAACTATTACCGCAATGATGATTCGCAACAAAAACATGAAAGCAATGGTTTGCTTACCCGATAGCTCTGTGTGG
This sequence comes from Sepioteuthis lessoniana, assembly GCA_963585895.1. Classification (NCBI taxonomy): domain Eukaryota; kingdom Metazoa; phylum Mollusca; class Cephalopoda; order Myopsida; family Loliginidae; genus Sepioteuthis; species Sepioteuthis lessoniana. The sequence continues at coordinate 43,598,930 of OY757931.1, forward strand.
ACCTTGGATGTCATATAAAGAGCCTACTAAGAGCGATATCCGAAAGAGAGAGATGGCAAGTAAGATTCAAGGGAATGTATGTTATCAGCTTGACTTGATCCTCATCGCTGACAGCTCAGAGTTCCCTGACGTACACACACACACACACACACACACACACACTCTCTCTCTCTCTCTCTCTCTCTCTCTCTCTCTCTCTCTCTCACACACACACACACACACACACACACACACACACACACACACACACACACTATCGTCTATTGCTCTCAGCAAGTCTTCCAAGCTTCATCCTGTGTCTGCACAGAGCTGATATAAGTTCTTGCTGTTCGGCCAATACTGGTACGTCCATACGTAAAGGTTCATAGAAGGACATTACTTATGAGTTTGTCCTTGCTTCTCCAGCGTTGTTCCACATGTCTTGTTCGTCTTACTTGGATGTTTTTAGATGGAAGGTAAGTGACCGAAAAATCAGGTGTTTCATAGGGTTTTTCTTCCAGGATTTGTACTGAATAGCTTGCAGCATTCTTGTGTAGTTCCCATTAAACTTTTTTCTCTGTGCATTTTGTTAGCGTCGATGTAGTGCTTCCATACAGTATTTTTGACCCAGCCACAGCCGTTTCGACTGGTCCTCGCAGACCAATAGAGGCATTATCAATAAATATATGGTAACTGTAAAAAAACAGATTCAATATGCTTCAGGAGATATCTAAAACATATACTCCGAATGACTAATATTAAAACTTCGTAACTGCCCACTTGAAAGCAGCAACAGAATCCATACCAACCAAACAAAGGGCCAAATGGAGAAGTCAATTGGAGTTATGATTTAGGAAAAAACGAGATAACATGAAAATAGCATCCTTACTCAATAAAAGAAACTCAACAAACGCTAACGTTTATAAATTTACGAAAGCCTACTGAGAACATATACCAAAAAGAACAACAAAGATAAATTCAAGGTCAGAACAATAAAATCAGAATCTCGATAAAAGATAGACAATCATGAATAGCATGGCAGACAGTAAATGAAGTGAATAAAAACTCGAGAACAAACTAAAAGCTGCCAGGTAAGAATAACGAATACAGATGCGGAAAGAACATTTCAAGAATCTGCTTGAAAACTTTCCTAAAGTCACTGATAAACCTATCACAAAAAAATATTAATTGCCCAATAAACATCGAGTTAGGTGAGTATATAGATAAAATAAAGTAAACCGGCTCATTGGCTAGTCGGTAGAGTGTTCGCCAATGGTCTGGGAAACATAGGTTCAATCCCAGGTCGGGTCATACCAAAGACTTTAAAAATGGTACTTGATACCTTATTGCTTAACACTCAGCAATATAAGGTACTATCATGGATAAAGTGGAGCAATCCAGGGAAAGGAGTAGCGCCCTCTCCTACACCTCTGTTTAGTTGCTATTGAAAAGGGAGCTATCTGGTCACCCCCGACTTCGTTCGCCAACTTTGCTTAATTTTATAGATAAAGTAATTAACGTAGTACTGATAAAAATCGAAAGAAGAAAATCTGCAGGTTTCGACGAAATACTTCTGGAAGTATGGAAGATAAGAAAATTTGATGACTTCTTCGATTTTGCAACGCCGTATTTAAACAAAATGCAATAGAAAGTTAATTATATATATATATATATATATATATATATATGCATTAAAGATGATGTATCTCACTTTAAAATATATTTGTTTATAAAAAATAATCTTTATATATTCAAAAGGTTTTTGCCATTTTCATTGAAGCATTATTTTGACAAAAAACTGTACGAAATTCGTGCTCCTCCCGTGTCTTTCTTAATAATGTAGTTTGCTATATATATATATATATATATGTGTGTGTGTGTGTGTGTGTGTGTGTGTATTAAGCACACATACAAAAAAGCCTGTCAGCCATTAGCACATTTTCCAATATTATATATATATATATATATATATACTGAGACAAAGATAGAGACAGAAAGAGAAAGGAAGAGAGGGAGAGACAGTGAAACAGGAATATATAAAAAGTGGGAAAGAGACTGTATTAAGTATGATTCATAAGCGAAAAGTGTGTATTTTTGCTTTAGGTATAATAATTGGTGTGTTTGTGAACCATTCGAAATATATTGTTGGTAAATAAGAATTAATTCGAGCGAATTAGCGTAAACAACATTGTCGTCTATTTTCTCGGAGAAAATAATTTGGATAATTTACTTTCACCGCAAAGGCTCGGCACTGAATTAACGGCGTCTTAGAAAGTCGGGAGTTTTGATTATAAGCCTAACCAGCATGGCGGAAAGAAGAATTTGAAGAAAACAATCAAATCTAAAACAAGATTTTAATGAACTTATGACATTTTATATCATATATATATATATATCCTACTTAGATGGCTTGTTATAGGAATCCAATATATATATATATATATATATATATATATATGTATATATTGGGTTCCTTTCATACAAGCCATCTTAGTAGAATGAACAAGACATGCTGGGCACTGCTGGAAAAGTAGGGAAAAGTGGTAAGCAAAGTTCTACCATGGACTTCTACACATGGACACACCAATATTGGCCGACCAGCAAAAATTTACATTCAGCAGCTCTATGTGAACACTGGATACAGTCTAAAGGAACTACTAAGATCAATGGCAGATAGGGATAGATGATGAGAGAGAGTCAAAGGAAACTGTGTAGTCCGCCCACATTGATTATGATGTCGGGAATTGACTGACATTGTTTTAGTTCTTAAGCAAATGTTCTATCGCCCATCTCACAATCCATTCTATACAGAAATTCTTCCATCTAAGGATGGTAAAATTTACAATTATCTCATAACTGTTCTATATTATGAAAGTAATAGTTTTTTATTAATTTTCTTTTGTTTTATACTTTCTTTGATCGATTTATTTTATTTGTTTTATTTTAAGAAAGATCAAATTTTGCACCGAATCAACATGGCTGTGAGATGCTTCATCTCACAGCCATGTTGATTCGGTGGATGAGCATACAAAGATAGACGTGAAGCGGTTCGCGCATCATGTTCATCTTCAATTTCTTAGTTAGCATTTATTCAACGATCAATCAAGATTTAAGAATAAGAAGAAATGAAAGTTGGAGGCTTATGCCTTTCACAAATTTATCTTTTTGTTTTTTAAAGTTATAATTCAAGTTAAGATTATACAACTAACTCCCTTCATGCTCCCCAACGTAGCTCTGTGCGACTTTTTCGTGTTTCCTAAACTGAAAATTCATCTCGAATACATAGAAAGTGGCGGGCATTAGAACAGTACAGCTTCACATTAAAGTAAGTTTCAGAAGTGCTTCAGCCAATGTAAAACTCGCTGGAATATGATCTGAATCGAAATAGAATTATTTGGAAGAAAATCAACTTTTGATTTATTGCTTGTTTTTATCTTGGTAGATAGAGCTTTAGCTTCAAAACTTTTTGAACACATGTCGTATATATATATATATATATAGAAAGAGAGAGAGCATTGGTTGTTAGGGTCTGTTCTCGTTAAGTACTCTATACAACTGTCTTTAACAATAAATGAAAATAATGTAACATATCAATATCGTAAATGTTTTTTGTTTTTGTTTTTGTTTTATCTTCAATTTTTCACATGTCACTATTTACCAACCCCTCCGCTCGGGCAGGATATGACACAAGGTCAATTTTTAAGCGGAGTTTAACAGGTTTTGAATTCAGAGTTTTCCTTCTCCTAGACTAGTTGCCTCACCAAGGCTGAAGAACCTAGTCACATGTCAATATCTATTATGCATGTGTGCCGTAATCACGTTAGAGCAGCATGCAAATAAGATACTCCGAGGAAGGAGAAAACATTTCTGAAGAAGACAGCACCAATGTAATATTGACTTGATTTAAATGCATAATTTAAATGCATAATTTAAGCATGAATTTAAATATATCTTGACGTTTGTTTAATTGTTTACCATTCTATTAAAATGCTCTGTTCAAGATGATTAAGGATATTTTTAAAATAGGTTTTATGCCATTGATTCCCTCGCCAACCCATCACATTTGGCGATGATTCGCGTAAGATTTACCGACAGATAGCAGGTCAAAGTTGAAATCCCCAGTCATAAGCAACAGCAATGTGAAAATCTAGGGAATCCTTGTTGCTGACTGGGATTGTTACTAATCAAAATTGAGATAATTAGATTTCAGAAAAGTTGACAGTTGAGTTTTAGACGCCAAGCGAGACCGACTTAGGTTTTAAGTGAGACCACCTCCCTGCAACAGGTATTGGGAGTCGGCAACGCTTTATTGATGCTACCCTAACAAGTACTACAACTCCGGATCAGTTTAATAACAATGAAGGAGTGACTCTTTACTCCCCAAATCTCTAGTGTCATGACTAGAATATCCCCTTTGGGGTGAGGGTAACACTCTCTGTAGAGGAGGCAATCGACATATTCTAAGACCCATCGACAAGGCCCCTGTTTATTTGCACAATTATATTGTTTCAAGAAACTAATAGTAATTCTTAGTAAACAATTTTTGGTTCAAGTAATTCTTAACACAAATAATTTTCCTGCTCTAAAAGAGTTTCAAGTATTCTTTACATTCTATTTGATATTTTGATAATCATTTGTATGCACACAGTTATGGTTTAATGTATTTCTATCCAATACAAATGAATTTTCAACAGATCCACTGCACTCATTGATAGAATCCTAACAGATACTACCACAACGGATCAGAGTGGACCTAGGTGTAATGACAATCTTCACACTCCCCAAAGCTCCAGAACTGGGGCCTCAACATCAGATGTAGTTTTTGTGCCATACTGAGAATTCCCCTTTTTTGGAGAGTGCGAGGGCTCTTAAAGTTACGAAGTAGAGTAAATGTAATTAGCACGGAAAATGGATGCAGCAAACCGTGTTCAATTTTCAAGAGCAGCTGCTTTTTTTAGCGGAGGCGTAATTCTTTTTTGGATTGTATTATGATTTGCTGAGCTTTGCTTATTCTGGCAGACAGGCTATAATTTGTTGATAGTACCTACTGTAACTAAATGTTCACTAATTTAAGTACTGAACAGGTTTATCGCTGTTTAACCACGGTGATCGAGCGGGAACCGGTTATTTAACCGTGATAAACTGGAAGTCTACTTATTGGTTTGCAGGTGTGCAATTTTATTTTGGTTTCAGTCTCTTTGTTTAATGGCACGTCAATCTTCGTGGGATCTTTACTGCCAAAGCCAACCTTGTAGAATAACAGTAGTGGTACTACTTAGCCTATACCTAGGGAGTATGAGGGGTGGCTACACATTTCCCTAGGATATTAGTCCGAAAGTAATAGCGCGACTGGAGTTTGAACTCGCTTACTGCGATGTCACAGTCCAGCAGGTCAGCTACTACGCCTCGCAGACTCTTTCCTCTACTGTAAGGCGATAATATCTATGAATCTAAAGTCTATAAAAAACTTTATGATTATTTTTGTATCCAAGTTTTTACAGATCTTAGCTAGTTGTAAAACTGCTATAGCACTTGATGGATTTCTGAAATATTGGAAGATTAAGAAATGTAAAAGCCAACTGAGAGCGAAACCACGCAAACATGCTACTTGTGCTTCGAGGTGATATGCTTTATAGATAACTTCGTTGAATAAATTAGTTCATTAACGAAAGTTTGTACAGACCTTGGCATCAACCTGGGACCTTATATTAAATGCTATCAACCGGGTGCTACAGCTTATAAGATATGCTCAAAGAGTAGTATAAGATTTTTCAGATATTAGCAGTTTTCGTTAAACGCTGTAAAATAACTTATCAACTGACCCTACCTCCAGCATCTCCAGCTCTAACAAACATTATTATCAATATTTGGGGGTTTTCTTTGGTGGGGGGAATCCCAGTAAAAGCAAAGGAACAAAAAACTTAAACCAAGGTTATTCTTAATGACGTCAGTAAAGTATTAATGTTTACTTTCTGTCGTGATGGAGTCTGCTTTGGAGATGGGATTGTTTGAAAAACGTTTTCCACAATAGCATAAAGATAGAAAAATAAACTATATACAATGAATAAAGCCTAAGATTAGTGTTTTTGGTTCCAAAATTAACTTTTTAATTAATTTGCCTTGAATTATTGTTTAACTAGCGTTAAACAATACCAGAAAGAGTTTCAAGGGACAATTTTTGCGTGCAGTACATGAATAGCTACCAAGTTACTGAGGAGGAGAGAAAGGATAAAAAAGCAAAGAAGAAGAAGAAGAATCCTGTAAAAAATGTGAACTATTTCTACAAACAACATCAACTGGAAATATGAAAGTTTTTACTATAATGTTTGCTACTCTTTCCTATCTCCAGTGATTAGAAAAATGTTGATAATGAATTTTTTAAATTAGTAAGTAAATATTTAGAATTTAGCTTTAGGGATTTTTTAAACTATGCCTGACCTGACTTGATCCACGATCTTTTGACCTGGCGCAATATATATATATATATATATATATATATATATATATATATAATGAACGAAAGAGTAAATACATAAACGTTCGTGAAAATACATGAATTTATTAATTCTGTCTGGTTTCAGCTTTCTGCCTTCATCCAATAATACTTATTTATTGAATATTTACCTTTCAAGACTGAAAGGCTTATGAATGCCAAAGGATTGGCTTCACGTGTAAATGAAACTTGGGTTTTAGCTTACCTACTTTGTACTTGTTTAAGATAATTTCAATTACGGATTTTTTTTTTTTTTTGAAAAGGCCTTAAGCTGATAAATCAGTCTATAAAAAGAAATGAATAATTAATTAATGAATTTTAAACATTTTGATATATGTTCAAAGTTTGTTGTTTCTTATCATCGACTGTTTTGCCTTAGTAAACGTAAAACATATTTTCTTTTTCACTGAGACCTTTATTCTATTCATCAAGAAGCCAAATATTCAAAATGTATTTTCGTGAGAGGTAAGGCAGATATCTGAATACCATCAATTCTGGTTTCTTTTGGGTATATCAATGACGCCATGTTTCATGTCCAACGAGATGTTGAACGTGATTTGACATTACGTAATTTTACCGACAAATGAAACGAACTAAAGTATACCGCATTGTTATCCTTGTACGAAATGGAATCGGTGAAGCAAGTTCAAATCCTGAATGAGGCAATACGATTAAAAGGCAATTATCCAATAAAAAAAAGAGTTGATTAGGGTTTAGGAAAAAAAGCATTGGGCCCTTGCCTCCTCACTGCCAATTTTTCTTCCATTTTTTGGATATACTGGGTTCAATTTCTGGAAAACCACTTCATATTTCCGCTTCAACCACCCAGAATTAAAGAAATAAAAAAAAGTTTCCTACCTGCCGATCTCAGACTGTACTCGTGCCAAAGACTTCAGTTTATTACAGACATTAAAATAATCTTTTCGTTTCCCTCAGGAAATACTTCCCTTTCTATTTCATTATTTAGAAACCCATTTCTTTTTTGTTTTCTTTTTTTGCTACCTAAGGAGTACTCCTTCATTGCCATCGCTCCCATGTTCACTCTGGCCCGAAGTGGTAGCACCTGATATGATCCTGTCAATGTATCAAATAGAACTAAACCATGAGCTTATGCTAAACTGAATTGTTTGAAATAGAACTATTTATATGTGTAAAAATGGATTTGGCATTAAATAACCTACAATGATATGCCCTAAAACCAAACCAAACTCAAATTATTTAGTAACGTCTTGGCCTAATGAGAAGATGTTGTATAGCCACATAATACATATGCATCTATACACATATACATGCAGAATCATAACGACGACACAATAAAGACGACGAGCGACACAGTCTTTTAGAAAACTATACCGCTCACTTTATTTGAAAGGGTTGTGTGTGAGAGGGAGTTGGAGACCGAACAGAACTGCAACATATTAACCCCCACTCTTATGGCCATCAGCGTTTCTTTCCCGTTCTCCAGGGTTGCTCAACCGGAGGCCCGGGGACCCAGCTTTCTGCTCTACTGCATCTTGTCCAAAACTCCCTGGTCTCCAAGCTAACTGACTAACTGTCTTCTCCGAGTTATATAATAGTTCAATCTCCCACTCAAAATCTCCCCATAACTGGCCATCGGAATCTGTCACTTCCGCCGTCTTTGGAATGGCATGTTTGATCGTCATTGAGCGGAAATAACTGTCATGCAGTTCACAGGTCTTCCGGTGCATCAGTTTGTGACTGTACCGTGGGATTTTAACCCTGTCCCATATTGTCAGCCAAGCTCGCCCACGCCAATGGAATATGCACTTCCGCCGTCTTTGGAATGGCATGTTTGACGGGGTCGGATATCAATATACAACAAAGAGTGTTCGCCAATAGCCTGGGAGACCTGGGATTAAACCCAGGTCGAGTCATACCTAAGACTTAAAAAATAGTACTTGATGCCGCCTTGCGTAGCACTCAGCACTAAAAGGTGAGGATCAAGAGTAAAGTGGGGTAATCCTGGGAATGGAGTAGCGTCCTCCCCTAGACCTCGGTGTTGTAGCTATTGAAAAAGGAGCCTCGGGTCACTCGACTAAGATCGCCAACTTTACTTTTACTTTTTACTTATATTTATTACATACATACATTCATATAGGAGGGTCGTTCGAAACGTTTTAAGCCTCACCCAGTTTTTAGATTTTAAACATACCTCTCACATTTATATGGGTTTCATAAGCACAGAAATTAGAGAGAATGGTAGTCACAACAAAAATTTCAGTTGTGGCTCTTATATCTGGAGGAGTTTCGGGAAATTTTGAACGACCCTCATATATATATATATGTATATAGATAGATAGATGTAGGCTATACTTATGTCTATATATAGTCGATATGCACCAACATGTATATATATATATATATATATATATAAGTATAGTCTATATCTATATGCAGACACACTCATACAAATATGCTTATACCTACGTACATATACATCGATATACCTAGATATATGCAACAAGGGACAAAAGACCCTATAGTGCTACACGAGTATTGAAAGGCATATCAAGGAAAGATAATTCAAAAGTATTAGTAATTTGAACTGAGTGCGCGAACCAAATTTCAAAGGATTTTGTGCTGTTACATTTTGTGAATATATATATATATATATATATGTATATAAGTCTCATTATATAACAGACGTAATAAACTGAGACCAAGAATGAATAAGAGAAATGAATGATAACATACTTACGTCATGAGGTTCATTCAATCACCGAAAGGAGCATTGATATTGAAAGTGAATCTTAATTAAAAATCTCTCTCTCTCTCTCTCTCTCTCTCTCTCTGTGTGTGTGTGTGTGTATATATATATATATATACATAACGAAAGAGAGTCGGATAGATAGATAGATAGATAGATAGATAGATAGATGTGTGATCGCGATTATCGTGGAAAAAATGTTGGTCCAATTTCAAACCCTGGACGAGGCTGTTTGTTTTTTTTTCCAGTCAGTACCCAGGAGAGTCACATGTATCCATCTATTCTTCTCTCAACCCAGATAAATATTGTCAAACTGGGCTCTGTAGCCATATAGATAGGCAAACCAACCTAGGAGAAGGAGAATCTATGAATTCAAGACAAGGAGCTGGATTCCCTAAAACTGTCTACTGCTATCTTCATTTTCATTCTGGGAATTTCTCCAGCGACACTGATGAACAGTAGAATAGCATCTTGATCTTACCTTGGACAGATATTGTGAAGAAGAGAGACCAACTGCATGGACAAATGCTGAGCTTCATTACAATTTGTTTAGACCAAATTCTGCATGGAGATTCATGGAGTATCTCGAAACTTTAAGATACTACAACACAATATAAAAAAGGATTATATATATATATATATAATCATTGTTCAATAATAAGAATAGCAATCATCGTACCAAATCTGATGCTGGTACCTATTCTATCCACTGTTTAAGATTGAAGAGGAAATATGTGGTTGAAACTTCACAATAAAAAAACGTACACATGAACAGAAGACACATATAAATCGGCGACGACAAAAAAAATAATATAACATACGAGGATCATTAAATAAGTTTCCAGACCTTTTTTCGTATAGGCACTTTTATTGATAGTACACACATGAAACTCTACTCTTTTTCGAAGTAATCTCCTCCGGCTGCAATGCACTTGTTCTACCGTTCCAACAACTTCTGAAACGCCCCATGGAAGTCCTCTTGTGTGAGCGTGTCAATGACCTTCGTCACAGCCCCTTTCATCTCCTCAATTGTCTCATAACAACAACCTCTGAGCTTAGGGAATAAACAAATTCACAGGGAGCAAGGTCTGGACTATAAGGAGGCTGAGGAACTGTCTTGATGCCCATCTTTGTCAAATAGTCTGTGACAAGGATGGAGTTGTGGACTGGTGCATTGTCCTGGTGGAAATGCCACTGACCCGATTTGAAGAGTGCTGGCCTCTTCCCAAGGAATCTCTTCCTGAACTTCATTAAAACTTCAACATAGTAACCCTAACCCTAACCCTTTGGCCAATCAACTCTGATCTATTGACTTCCTTACTCCTCCCACACCTCTCATCATCCCTCACAAACTCCCTGCCTTCCTTGAATCTCTTATGCCACTCAAAGACTGATGTTCGATTCATGCAAGATGGTCGAAAAACAGTCTGAAGCATTCCATACGTTTCTGTGGTCTTTTTTCCAAGTTTAAAACAGAATTTTATTGCATATCGTTCTTCTAAAGTGTCCTCACGTCCAGATCGCATTTTTGAAATTCACCAGCTGTGACAATCAGGCTTTAGTAGGGTGTATTCCAAATCCTGCTGTAGATGTTCATTCGAACGTGAAATCATAAAAATTAGCCAGTCGTCTCATAAGATGTATAGCAATAATATACTGAAGTTTCAAGAGTCTACGACAATTTTAAATACCTATACAAAAAAAGTCTGGAAACCTATTGAAGGCACCTCGTAATTTCGAAACTAATTGAGCGAGATATATAATGAACATACTGATATATATATATATATATATATATATATATATATATATATATATATATATATATATACGTGTGTGTATGTGAGTCTGTGTGTGTGGTCTGAATTTTTGAGATGAAGCTTGATGATTTTTGTCATTAACGGTTTTCGGACAATTGTCTTCATCTTTATTGAGCATAACGGTTATAGGCGTTGATTTCATAAGCTTCTAAGGTGACAATCATCTAGTGGTTACAGGTTCAATCCTGACTATAGGCGAGTAACAATACAGGAATACTTAACACTTGTACCCGGTTATGGATAACGGAATCAGAACAGACGAACCCCGTTGATTCAATAAAGGACGTTGTTCGAAATTTCGTGTAGGTTCCTGAGTTCGACAAACGGCTGAAACGTTGTTATAAAGATGAAGACAACAGTCCGAAAACCCTTAATGACAAAAATATGTGTGTGTGTGTGTGTGTTTATATATATATATATATATATATATTGGATAAATCAAACACTCAACTTTGATTTAGATGCGTGATATTTCGTTCATTCTATTCCAAAAAGGTTCTTTGGAATAAAAAGAACGAAATATCACGCTTCAAAATCGAAGTAAAGTGTTTGATTTATCCAACTTTCCACATATTTCTATCATACTGTCAAATTCACCACAATCTATCATTTCAATATATATATATAATTACGTTTATTATCTATCCCGATTTATTCCAGTCTATTAATCTCAATATTTTCATATATAGCTGTCTATCTATCTATCTATCTATCTATCTATCTTCGTTCAAATGTAAGTATGTTCTAATCTTTATATCTTAATCTATCTATCTATCTATCTTAATTAATTTATTATATATCAATATTCTTAGGTCTATCCATCTGTGTACTCTAAGGCACATAAATATCAATCATGTCCCAGTCTGCAATTGTAAACACAAGTAAATACGATATATAGATCGATGTCTCGTCATATGATCTGCCAGCAGGCAAGATGTCACTATCACTATGACGATTCCTAGTGACGTGAAGCAACTAAGTCTTCAGACCGACACTCCCTTCACTTCCTAATCTCTTTCAATGTGCTTGTCGACAGCATCCCAATACTTTACGAAGTACTTTTTCTCCCCGATCGATAGACTTGATGCTAGTGCCACCAACAATACCATCTTTGCGACCATCAAAGTTTCCGTTCTCACTGCTTTTAAAATAGTTTCGCTACTAGTTTCGACCATGAATACCGTTACTACATTGTTCTGCTGACGTGGCATTTTGAGGTGGAGCTCTCCTTCATTTGTAACGAGCTTCCGGCACACGTTGGTCTCTCCTTCATTTAGATGAGTTATCAGTACCAAAAGTAATAAGATGCAATCATAAGAAATTAGTCGATACAAAGTATAGATAAATACAGACAGTAAGATGCAAGTAGATTGAGATATTAACAAGTTTATATAAATGTGAAAGGACTGATGTAAGAATATACATATCCCAGTCTCCTTATATATATATATATATATATATATATATATACGTGTGCGTGTGTGTGTGTGTGTGTGTGTGTGTCTGTGTGTCTGTGTTCCTTTCCAGTTGCGTTACTACGTTCACGTTCAGAATAATGCCCTTGGGAAAGGCATGAACTCCATTATTCCCACCGTTATTGATCAAATACTGCCAGTACATTCCTCTTACAAGGATGGTTTTGGTATTAAATAACCCACAAAGGTTGATACGCAATTAAAAAAAGAAACTAATACGTTCATATCGAGCTATCCATCTTTATACATCTATCTATCCATCGATTTCAATATGTTCATGTATATCGAAATATATCCATGTATATCTATTTTTATATCTATCCATCCATCTCAACATGTTCAAATCTATCAATCTATCAGTATATCTTAATATGTTCATTTTTATCAAAATATAGTGGAAAATGAACAATTTAAGATATATATGAACAAAACGTCTTTTGTTCATATAAGTTAATTCCTTTTTCATCTTGTTAACTATCTTTAGGCAAATACCTCTTCTTCCCCCCCCTCTCTCTCTCCCCCTCTCTCTCTCTCTCTCTCACTCACTCACTCACACACACACACACATACTTGTGGGCACATATCTACACATAAATGAATATAATAATGCGAAATGGAAAATTCTAATGACACATATTAGGAAGGAGATTTACTGTTTGCTGATAAGCTGCGGACTCTTCCTCGAAAAACAGAGAGGATGCCTCAAGGGAACCAGAGAAACAGGAGAGCTTCTATACATTGATCAAGACATCCTCAAGAAGAACAAAACCAGACGTAAAAATCTAGCTATGATGTCGATTGACTATAGAAAGGCACATTATAAAGTCCCGCAAAGCAAGTAACTGGAAGACTTGGAAATATGAGGACGAGTGGAGACCATCCAAACTACAGCATTTTTGAGATCGACCAGAATACTAAGAAGAATCCTGAAGACTTGAGTAGACTTGCTGTCACTCAGACTCCAGTGGAAAACCATCAGCCAACGCTGTGTGAAAAAGTCTCAAATGAGTAAAATAACAATAATGATAATTAAAGGTTACTCACATTCTGTACGTAGATAATATCAAGCTGTCTGTGAAAAAGGATAAAGAATTGGAGACTCTGATACAAATAATAAGAATAGAATGTAGGAATGGAATTTGGCAAAGAAAAATGTGCCATACTAATAATGAAAAGTTAAAAAAGACACATAACGGAAGGAATAGAACTGCTAAATCAACAAAAAATCAAAATCCTTGGATAAACGGATAATTACAAGAACTTGGGATTTTTGGAAGGGGACACCATAAAACAAGATGAAGGAAAAAATAACAAACGTGTACCTCAGAGAAATGAGATAAAGTCTCCGAAGCAAAATTGGGTGGTCCCTCTTGTAAGATACTCGGGATCATTCTTAAAATGAGCCAGGGAAGAATTCAGTCAAAGGGATCAAAACACAAGAAACGCTACACGAGGCCTTACATCCGAGAGATGACATTGACAGACTTTATGTGTCAAGAAAAAAAAGGAGAAAGAGGACTCGCCAACATTGAAGATAGCATGGAAGCATCAATACAAAGACTCAAAGACTACATTAAAAAGAGAAAAAGCACTGATAACATAATGACAAACAGAACAACAAAAACTAGTCAACAGAAATGGATATTTCAAGTGACAAACTGGCCAAATCTCATACGAGAAGACTTGGTCATGACTAAGAAAGGGAAATCTTAAAATAGAAACTGGATCTCTTTTAATAGCAGCACAAAACAACGCCAGAAAGACCAATTATATTAAATCGAAAATCGATAATACACAATGGAATAACAAGTGTTGATTGTGTGGTGACTAAGACGAGACGATTAATCACATTATAAGCGAATGTAAAAAACAAGCACAAGAGGAGTATAAGACTAGGCATGACTTGATGGCTTAAGATGGTCCACCAGGAATTGTGCAAGAAAACTAGAATCCGTCCTAGAGAATTAGATGCATAAAATTCTCAGAGATTTTCAGATATAAACTGATCTCCTCATCCCAGACAGGCCATACCTAATCTAAATTAACGAAAGAAAAAAGAAATTGCCTCTAGTGAATTTTACCGTATCGGCAGACAACAAAGTAAAAATGAATGAATGCGAAAAGATAAACAAATACTTGGACCTTACCAGAGAGCTAAAAAAAACAATGGAGAATAAGGATGACGTAATACCAATTGTTGTTGGTGCTTATAGAACTTCCCGCTAGAAAAAGACTGGATGAACTGAAAATCAGAGGAAGAATCGAGACTATCCGACCATAGTTGTGTTAGAATCACCTGGAATACTCAGAAGAGTCCTGGAGATGTGAGGAGACTTGCTCTCACTCAGAGTCAAGTAAAATACCACCAGCATGTGTAAAACTCGCTGGAAAGGATATAATAATAATAATAATAATAATAATAATAATAATAATAATAATAATAATAATAATAACTCTAAAGGAGTAAATAATAATAATAATTATTATTATTATTATTATTATAATGCAAATTAGCAGAAAGAGAGTATAAGACTAGACACGACTGGGTGGGTAAGGTGACCCACTGGGATTTATGCAACATGTTTAAATTGACCATACGAACAAATGGAATATGCACAACCTTGAATCCGTCCTAGAAAATGAGAAGCACAAAATTTAGGGGGATTTTGAGATACAAACGAATCACCTACTCTCGGCCAGACGATTAGACCTCGAGAGAGGCAACAAAAGAAGAGAACCAGTCTAATCGTGGGCTTTGCCATTCCGGTAGACCACTTGGTAAAACTGAAGGAAAGCGAAAAGAGAGATAAGTACCTAGACCTTGCAAGAGAACAGAATAAACTGTGGAGCACGAAAATGACGTAAATACCAATTGTAATTGACACGCGCGGTACAGTCAATAACGGATTGGTACTGGGATTGGAGGACTTGTAAATAAGAGGACAAGTGAAGAACATCCAAACAACGGCATTGAGATCGACCAGAATACTAAGAAGAGTCCAGAAGATTTGAGGACACTTACTGTAGCTCAAACTCCAGTGAAAAACTATCAGCTTACGCTGATATAAGGAACTCTCAAATGACTAAAAAAAGCTATGGAACATGTAGGTGCACTCGGAACAATCCACAAAGGCTTGGTAAAGGGACAAGAAGACTAAGAAATCATAGGACCAGTAGAGATCATCTAGGCGTTATAAAGATCAGCCAGAATACTGAGAAGATTCCTGAAGACTTGAAGAGACTAGCTGTCACTCAAATTCCAATGAAAAACCATCAGCTATCGTTAGAGTGAATAACTCAAAGAATAATAATAATGACTTGGTGGGAATTGTGCGAGAAACTAAAATTTGGCCCTTTTGTTGAAAGGTATTTGCCCAAATCAGAATCTGTCCGAGAAAATAAGACGCATAAAAATTCTTTGAGATAAAAACTGATTAAATCCCGGTTTGTCTTAATTAAAATCTATATCATAAAGAATCCATGCTTAGACTGCTGTCTAGATGAGTCTGTGCCAATCTTGTTTTATCATGAAACTAGTCTAGATATTATTTGAACAAAATTTTTTTGTGAAGCATAGGATAGTGCAAGTGCAGCACTCACCATACTTTTACAAGACTTCGTTTCTTGCGACTTTTTTTGTTTCCTAAAATGAAAATTCATCCCACGGGCAAAATTTGAAGATGTGGAGGACATTAAAAGAAATTACTCGGCATAACGTCACACCACAAGAAAAGAAATGTTTCGTCAAATGGAAAACTGCCTGAAAGGGTGTGTTAAATGTCATAATGGTATCTTGAAAATTAACGTTTATTTCATTTTCTTATACCTGTCTAGGTAAATACAGCTTCAGTCTCGAAACATATTGAAAAAGATATGTCAAACTTAGATTGTGCCAGAAAGACATTTTTTGTATTTAAATATTGAAGTTGAAAGATGCGTGGAATCTGAGATAGGGACAACATGATAATGGACAATATGAAGAGAAAAAAATATGAATAGAGTGAGAATATGAGGAAAGGACAAGCATATGAACAAAAACTAAAGTAGACAGATAGGAAAGCACTCATAGTGATAGTTAATAAGAAAATTGGATAGAAGGATAAACGGTAGCCGAAAGATCAGAAAACAGTACGATATGAACCAACTGATATACAAGGGTGAGTCAAAAGTTATGCAATATCTTGTTAATATGCGCCACAATTCAGTAGCTCCAAATATTTTTGTGAAAGTCGTGAATGTGATGAACCACACTGGACGGTGATATGCTGTACTCGCCTGATACTCTCCGAGTGATACTTACCGGATTTGTCTCTAAGGTTTCAAACACTACTTCGGAATTCATGCTTTCTAGCCCAACTGACCTTGCCTGATCGTCGATGTCTTAGCAACCAAAGCGAAATTTTGTGACCCATCTGCATTATGTGCTATGATCAACAGCGCCTTCACTTTTCGCACAACAAATGTTTTTGGTTGCTTCCGCGGCGTTGTGACCGAGTTTGAATTCGTAAAACAAAAGTTTCCAAAGTAGATTACGTTACTCGTTTATCTTTGTATCTTTCAAATCACACACGGAGTGAAACAATGTACAATGTGTCAGCACACCAACTACCACGATACTACAAATCATAATGGGTACCACTAAGAACTTGAACTCCTTCGGTCACATAATACGAACGTCATCAACTATCACGTACTAAAATATTGCAAATCTTTTGACTCAACCTAGTAGTAGGCCAATAGAGAGAGTTATGAATAGATCAAATACATACTACACTCCCCCACCAACCAACAAAATAGAAATGAGCAAATTGCACCCACTGCACAAAACGTCTTCTTTGAAGCGCTTCACTCTAGAGAAATGGTTACTAAGTACGTCAGACAGATTTTTGATATTCTTATTACTCTATGGGGCCCTCATTTTTGTGTCTTCTTACTTTGCTATTCATCAGTGGCTCCTATTTTCTCCTGTGGAGCACTGGGTCGAATCTGCGGTTTCAATAACAGATCTGTTTTTTTACTAGGTGGAGTCGTATCCCCCACTCATATCCACCCCCTTCTCTCTCTCTCTCTCTTCCTCTCTCTCTCTCTCTCTCTCTTAGAGGAACCTTATGTTAGCTTTTACGTGGCTAAAGGCTTCATTTTTCCGGCTATTCATACAAATCTGAGGTGAGGGTACAGAAGTAATTAAATTCCTTTTCCAAATGTCATGTTTATAACTTGAACTACGTTCTTTCATTACAAATTCTGGCCCGATAATTTTCCCATGATTGACGAAGATACTTTGAACGTACGTCTCCTCAGCGTCTCCTTCAAAAGCCAGTAAGCATACGAAATCGATCCATGACGTGTTGATAGCGGATTTTGAATACAACATTATTTTTCTCCTAGACTGGTTACCCATCTAAAGCTGGAGATAACATCCTCGCTATTAATGCAAAATAAACGCTAACAGCATCGCCTGGATTTTAAACTCGTTTTGTTTATTCTATTTTCCGTGTTAAAAACCGTGACACATCACATACCAAATCATAGCATTCGTATATAATTTAAACTCTTCAATTTTCTTTGAGTTGAGAGGTTACATATTCAAAATATTCTTTATTGTGATAGGTAGAAGAGGATCTAGTCTAAGATAACGCCGTAGCAAAGATAACCCTTCAAGGAAACGTTAACTCCAAAATCAAAACTAGAGATCTTTCATGGGAAAAGTCTAAAAGAAGGTACTTTGAAATAAAACCTGCACTTTGAATTGTCACCAAATAGTCACCTTCTATGCTTGTCAGTGCGCTGTTGATATGTAAGCTCAGAGAGTGGCATAAGTGTCGTACTTGCGTATGTCACAATGATCCAGTGACGTACAGGTATCTTAAGTAATTAATCAGGAGTTTTGAGTTATAATTGTATCTGTTAAGATATGGAAGTCATCCTCTTTCTTTATTGGTGATCTATTAATAGCACTACCACATACGCGTAAATGCAAAGCTCTTCACATGCATTGAGCACTCCGGTAGCCGATGAGCGTATATGTAAATAAATATCTACGTAAAATTCCTTCGCTTATACTGAGAGCAACGATAGTTTGGGGTAAGATATCCGACTGACATAAAATTCAGCCGGATTTCGATCCCAACTTGAAGCATCTCGCGTGTTTTGCCACATTGAAGAGTTGTGATACAACGAAACAGTCTGTCAATTGATAACAATATATATATATAAGGGTATGCATGTCACACTCAGTTTTGCTGACTAGATAATCAACAAAATCTTCTGTCTCAAATTAACCTTAATCTACATTGCAAAATATATTTTACATGAATAAAAAAGAAGCCAAAAAGTAAAAGATAAAATATAACTTCTTCAATAAGTATATTTTGAATAAAAAAAGTCAATTTAAATGTCCTCAAAACCATCAAAATCAATTATCATATCCGGAGAGAAAAACTGAAATTAATAAAATTCCATATCATTATCTTCTGTCGGCTGTCTGGCTCAGCGAGCAATTTTTTTTTTTTTTTTTGTCAAGCTGATGTTATGAATTGGTTTTGGGCTATATTTTGCATAAAAGTGCTGAATGAAAAAAAAAAGTTAAAGTTTAAACTAAAGGCGAATATATATTCTCATCTTTTTTTACTTCGTCTTCTAGATATAAAACACTGAACAAACATTTCTGAAGATAATAATTCCTCCAACGCAGATCTCATAAAATTTGAACAAACAAAATAATTGCCTCCATTCAATATTCTTTTCCCCTCTTTTTATGCTGTTTTTCTTTCTCATTTATTTATGTAAAGTGTAGTCATAAAAAATGGCTTATATTTTGTTTGAACTATATTTTGCTTACGTCATTTCAATGGCAGACACTGATTGGTTGAAAATACTCAAGATGGGGGCGGATTATTACATTACTATCTACGTACAATCATAGTTCCATTTTCAATGGATGTTCCACCCACCTAGTCTTGTGCCTGACTAAGCTAAGAATAGTAGATACCAAAGTGATACTCATACTGATCTTGGAGACCATTTGTACCGTAGTGAGTCGGATTCTCGATAAGTACTTAACACTTGTAGTTTTGTGTTAGAACAAGAACTTTAAATATCTGGCTCGCACATAAGTAACAATAAGAAAACTAACTACAGATACGATTAATGCTGTTCTGAGTTTGATTGTTGATGATGGTCAAAGCTTACTAAATCAATTAACTATCAGGAGCTACAATTCTGGGCCCGAGTGGACCTGGGAATGATGGCAATGAAAGGGTACCCAGCATTTCCCAAAGCTCCAGTATTACTGGAGCCTCACCATCAGATTGTTTTGTGTCATATCTAGGAAACTCGATGGGTGAGTCTTAATCCCTCTGCAGAGATGCAGTGGTAGTATCCTACAGCCCAAGAAACCTGGGCTCTCCGATGTTGAGGTCCCGGTTCTGGACCTCGGGTGAGTGTGGAGTAGCCTTTGATTGCTAATAATCCGATGCTAACTTGCCCAGTCGGCTGGGGCAGTTGAATATACCGACTGCTTCTCTGCCGAGGGGTTAGACCACCCCCAAAACGAGCGTCCTAGATATGACACTAAACAATCTGATGGTGAGGCTTCAGTAATGTTGGTGTGGTAGCATCTGATAGGATCCTATCTATGGGTCAAATAGAACTAAACAGTAATTACGCAAAAGTGAATTATTTGAAATCAATTGTTTTTTTACATTTAACTGGGTTTTAAATAACATACTTACGCTAAAAAGAATTGTTTAAGATAGAATTGTTTGACATTGAACTGTGTGTAAACAAAAAGCTGAACTTATACTAAACTGAATTGTTTGAAACTTAATTCGGCGTTAAATGACCCGAAAAGTTTTGATACAAAAAAAAATGTTAATTTTCTTTTAAACCAAAGACACCAGTATATCATTGTTTCTTATAGAATATTATACAATTAAAACGGATATTATCATATATTGCTAAACGTTACATAATTGAAACTCAGTCACCAAAAATATAGACACGTAACGGACCACTAGGGTGTATTGTTTGTATTTTATTTGGTCTTGGCTTCTTTATTTCTATGAAACACATAAGAGAGAGAGAGAGAGAGAGAAAGAGAGAGACAAACAAACAAACAAATACACCGAGAGAGAGAGAGAGAGAGAGAGGAAAAAGCCAAAAAGAAGCTGTTATTTGAATTCAAAACCATTTTAACAAAAAAAAAAAACACCAATAAACTCTATAACATATCAACTATACACACACATACATACACACACGCACGCATATACAAACACACACACACACACAACGACCGAGAGAAAAACAACGAAAAACTTTATAACATATCAAATATCAAAGACTAATTGGTGAAATAAAAAATGTACCCAAAAGGTAAAACAGGAGACACACTCTGAGAAAAAGAAAGAGAGGAGGAAGAAGCGAAAGAACCAATCCCTACGATAAATCTAACACAAAACATAATAAACTGATGCAAAACCTGAAGAAAAAAAACATTGAATTGAGACCCCTCAACGAGTGTCTGGTTATGACTCTGAACAATCTGATGATGTAGTTCCAGTAATGCTGGAGCTTTGGGGAATGCGGAGTACCCCTTTATTGTCATCGCGCCCAGGTCCACTCTGGCCCGGAGTGGTAGCACCTGATATGGTCCTATCTAAGGGTCAAATAGAACTAAACTGCGTACTTATGCTTAACTGAATTGTTTGAAATAGAACAGTTTTGACATTTAACTATGTGTAAACAAAAACTATATTCATACTGAACTGAATCATTTGAATTATAACTGTTTGACTAAGCTGAATAGCTTGAAATATAAATGTTTTTGACACTTAAACTGTGTACTTACGCTAAACTGATTTATTTGAAATAAAACTGTTTATTTGTATAAAAATAGATTTAGCATTAAATAACCTATCAAGGTTGATATGCCATAAAACCAAAACAAACAAACAATTTACTCCATACGAGCTTTTCACACCAGTCCCAAATGGTGGTCTTTCACTGAGTGACAGGAAAGTTCCTCAAATCTCCCGAAGTCTTCTAATTATTCTTGCTGATTTTGGTAGATGGTCTCGATTCTTTCTATGATCTCAGGTTTTCCTAGTCTTTTTTTCCAGGCTTCTAGGGGCCGTTCTAAGTGCTCCAGGTATGATTAGCATCACCGTCACCTCTATGTTACATAGTAATTATCTATCTTTTTGTCTTCTTTTCTTTTAGCTATTTAATTTGCTGGAACGGTAAAATCCACTGGTTGACATTTTTTCTTATTAATTAAAACAAGGTCTCGACTTCTGGATTCATAAGGGATTCATTTGTACCTCCAAGTCTCATTGAATTTTATTGGTCTCATTCTCCAGGACAGATTCTAGTTCGTGCATATACAATTTGTCAGCATGGTCACATTTTGATCTTTTGGAAAATTTCCTGTGGATTACCTTTGGAATGGAATGAATTTTGGAAGAAGCCGTACGTTTCCCTTCTGTAGTGTGCCAGTTCAAATGTCCAATAAAATAAATACCTACATAGATTTGACTACAACAACTCTGTCGAGACGTTAACCTCTTCACCTATCCGAAACTAGTTCCATCTCTCAACAATTCAAAATACATTTGTACCCCACCTTTAGAGGTGGGGTACAAATGTAAAAAATTCTTGCTGAAAACACTTCCATATTACACAAACAAAAAAAAATATAAACTTCAAATTCTTGAAAATCTATGCATAAAGATTAATAAACATTTCTTAAACTTCGTCGACTTTGAATATAACAGTCACATTCTGAAACGCCTATAGTATACTTCCTGCTAATTCTTGTTCTTATATCAAATAAAAATCTTTTCTTCCGTAAATTCCCCTCCTACTTCTTCTTCTTTCTACTCTTTATATAAATGTATATAACTCGTCATTATATTTGTCATTTCATTATTCGCTCCCACGAAAATGATTCCAGTTGGGACCGAAATTACTTGAGAAACATACGGTGCCTTCCAAGATTCATTCCATCCAAAAATCAAAAGAGTCATGCAAAGATCTGAACGGATCAAAGACAGAAAAGGCACACATGAGTTGGTTGGTTGGTTGGCTTTTTAGGTTTTTTGGCATATCAATCTTTGTAGATTACTTAACGCCAAATCCATTTTTATACAAATTAACAGTTCTATTTCAAACAATCCAGTTTAGCATAAGTACACAGTTTAATTATCAAAATTATCAAGCTATTCAGTTTAGTCAAACAGTTCTAATTCTAACAATTCAATTTAGCATATGTACAATTTCAATGTCAAAAACAGTTTTATTTAAAACAATACAGTTTAGCATACAAAAACAGTTCCATTTCAAACAATTCAGTTTAGCATAAGTACGCAGTTTACATGTCAAAACAGTTCTATTTCAAGCAATTCAGTTTAGAGCAAGTATGCAGTTTAGTTCTATTTCACCCATAGATAGGACCTTATCAGGTGCTACGACTCCGGTCCAGAGTGAACCTGGGGGTGATGGAAATGAAGGGGTACTCTGCATTCCCCAAAGCTCCAGCATTAGTGGAACTTCACCATCAGATTATGTTGCGTCATATCCAAGACACTCGGTGTAGGGTGGGGGACCTACTCCTCTGCAGAGAAGCAATCGGTGTATTTATTCTACATCTCCAGCCAACTGGGCAAAGGCAGACATAAAGTAACTATCCTATTTTATCAAACATTTATATATACATTACTCGTGTCAAAAATTTTGGAATCAGCACACTAAGAAGGATATTAAGCTTTTTATTTCACAATAAATGAACTAATAACTGATTAAACACAGTATTTTTTCCATTCACTGAACATTCTGGCTTTATAAAATATCTTTAAAGATTTTTTTTTTAATTATCATTTTGATACAGAGTAAAATATGATGGAATAACCCAATGTTGAGAAAAAATTATCAAATGATCTTTCCTAAAACAAATACCAATGGAAAACAATACCTTTTCCAGTTCAAAATGGGAGTAGTTCAGTTCAAAATGGGAATAGTTCATTTCAAAATGGGAATAGTTCAGTTCAAAATGGGAATAGTTCATTTCAAAATGGGAATAGTTCAGTTCAAAATGGGAATAGTTCATTTCAAAATGGGAATAGTTCAGTTCAAAATGGGAATAGTTCATTTCAAAATGGGAATAGTTCATTTCAAAATGGGAATAGTTCAGTTCAAAATAAGAAATTTAAAATTAAAAAAATTAAATTTATAGATATCTTTGGTGCTACAACAAGGTATTGATTTGTTAAATTTTTTTTAGCCTAATGGTTTGGTCAACTAAAAACCGCGATAACAGGAGAAGTGCGATAGCACGTATCTTGGAGGTATATGAGATGAATGGAAATTGGAAAGCCCTAGCGGAAAATCTTTCTATTCCGAAAACTACCCACTATCGCCGGATTAGTAAGGGAAATCAACCTGATACAAGAGGAGGGCCTAGAAATTGTAAGGTCAAACAGGTGCATTTGGATTTTATTCAAGCACTAGTGGATGAAAATCCTAGGATCACATTAAAGGTGATCAGTGATAGGATTGAAGCCCAGTTTGGGTTTAAATTGTCCAAATCTACAGTAGCGAAGCCTCTAGATATGATGACTTATACGCTTAAAGCTGTAAGATTTGTGCCCGAGAGGGCAAATTCAATTGAGAATAAAAATAAACGTAGTTTATTTTGTTCAAAATTATTGAATCACCAATCAACTGGAAAACCCATTTTATTTATGCATGAAACGAACTTTAATCTTCATATTTCCAAGAGAGATGGGCGTTCTCTAAAGGGTAGGTGATGTAACGTAGTTTCAGCCGGTACTCAGGGTGCCAATATTCACGTTATTGGATGTATTGGTCCCCATGGCCTCGTGTACCATGAAATTCAAAGAGGATCTTTTCGAAAGGAAAGCACACAGTCTTGGATGCGAGAATGTTTGAGAGCTGCAAAGAGACAATATGGGGGTCCAGTTGTGATGGTTGTTGACAATGCCCCATGTCACTCAAACATTGAAGAAGTTTTTAGTGAAGAAGAATTTCTAGGATGTGAAGTGCTTAGGTTGGGACCATACAGTCCAATGTTTAATCCGATTGAACAAGTATGGTCTTTAATCAAAGCTTACGTCAAGCAGGAATTGGCTGCTAAAATTGTGAATATTCTTGCAATCGAGAGAAGAGATGGCTTGTCATTTACTGAACAAAGGGCAAGAGCTTTGACTTCATTAATTGAGGAAGAATTGGGAAGGGTTACACCAGAAGTATGCAATCGTTTCATAGCTGGAATTCAATCTAAAATTCCTGCAGCTGTAGCATTAGAAGATGTTGTGTTCTAATAAATGACTTGAAGAATTTTTTTTTATATTATAAAATGTTAACAATTTTATTGCTAAAATAATTTATAAAATATTTTTTACATTTATACTTATAATAATTTTTCCATTTTGAACTGAACTACTCCCATTTTGAACTGGAAAAGGTATAGACATAGATTTGGCCTACAGTTAAAACACATTTCTTGCAGACCTCAACAAACGTTGGGAATAACTAACTGAAAGAAACATGATTCTTACAAAAGTTTGGTTTTCTAGCATGTCAACCATTATTGGTTAATTTAAAGCCGAAGTCGGTCTTTTTGGCAAGCAATTATACGAATTTAAATACCAAATAATATTAACTTTTTAAATAATTGTAGCTTTAAGTAACTATCCATAACACAAATAATTTGCCCACGTTTACATGGCTTCACGTAGTTCCATCAATTACTATTAAAGTATACGCAATTATTTAGTTTCAAGTAACAAATCCAACTAAATCATTATTATTATTCTTTGCACGCAGTTTTAAAATCAATGTTTTCAAATATTTATTAGTTACTTTTAACCTTTATAATAATCCAATATAGATAAATAAAATTAATAATCTTTTTTAAACAATTATAGTCTCACATAACTATTCTTAATTCAACTAATTTACACATTGTTATATGGTTTCAAGTATTCCTATCAAATATCTAATCATTTGGAAGAGATCTTTTTGACTCATAGATATGTCAGATACTACTTCTCCGGCTTAAAATGGACTTAATAATAATCTCAACGAAGCGGCAAATCCACACTTCCCTGATCATTGGAATTCAAATAAGTGTTGTGGAGTGTTGTACTCGTAAACTACTACTAGATATTAAGATACATGCTCTTTCTGGGTTACCAATACTACAACAATTAAACACAGGATACTCGTACCCGTAAACAGGTACTACATAACCGGTACTACGGTAATTAGAGAATCAGAAAAAGCAGTATTAAGATTTGAAGTATATCCAGTGATATGAAAAAGAAAAACCGATACTAGATTTAAAGTACATACTCTTTCCAAATTACCGACACTCTGGTGATTACACAATGTTTAGACTCCTAAAATTGGTCCTAAAATTTAAAATACATGTTCTTACCTGTTTACGGTACTTCGGAAATGAGACACCGGAAAACCGGTACTAAAATTTAAAATACATGCTCTTATCTGCTTACCGTTACACCGGTAATTAGATACCAAAAAACCGGTTCTAAAATTTAAGATACATGTTCTCACCTGTTTAGCGATACTTCATTAATTAAACATCGAAAAACGAGTGCTAAGATTTAGGATACATGCTCTTAAATTAATTACCAGTACACCGGTGATTAGACAGCAATTAAATAGTGAAAAATCAGTGTGAAGATTTTTGGTAAATGCTCCTTCGTGTTTATCGGTACTTGATTAGACATCAGAAAACCGTTATTAAGATTCAAGATACATGCTTTTACCTGTGTACTTGTACTTGATTAGATATTGAAAAACCGATATTAAGATTCAAGATACATGCTTTTACCTGTGTACTTGTACTTGATTAGATATTGAAAAACCGTTATTAAGATTTAAGATACATGCTTTTACCTGTGTACTTGTACTTGATTAGATATTCAAAAACCGATATTAAAATTTAAGATACATGCTTTTACCTGTGTACTTGTACTTGATTAGATATTGAAAAACCGATATTAAGATTTAAGATACATTCTTTTACCTGTGTACTTGTACTTGATTAGATATTCAAAAACCGATATTAAGATTTAAGATACATTTTTTTACCTGTGTACTTGTACTTGATTAGATATTCAAAAACCGATATTAAGATTTAAGATACATTCTTTTACCTGTGTACTTGTACTTGATTAGATATTGAAAAACCGATATTAAGATTTAAGATACATTCTTTTACCTGTGTACTTGTACTTGATTAGATATTCAAAAACCGATATTAAGATTTAAGATACATTTTTTACCTGTGTACTTGTACTTGATTAGATATTCAAAAACCGATATTAAGATTTAAGATACATTCTTTTACCTGTGTACTTGTACTTGATTAGATATTGAAAAACCGATATTAAGATTTAAGATACATGCTTTTACCTGTGTACTTGTACTTGATTAGATATTGAAAAACCGATATTAAGATTTAAGATACATGCTCTAATCTGTTTACCTGTACTTCAGTGATTATCTACTAGAGCGTTGTATCACTAAATTGATTCGAAGCTTTAACGATTTAATGTTATCTTTGCATTGAAAAAAGCTGTTTCTTTCATTAACATTACTGCACAGTCGTAAAAGCAGCAAGCAGGATTTTATTTTATAATGTTTATTACATTACATAAACATTTCTGAAAATATATTTTAGAGAAATGTTGGAAATAAAGTTTTCTCAACGGTATCGTGTCGATGACTATATCAAACAAGTTGATGGCAGACTGGCGTCAATGGACACGACGGCAGATTTTAATTCTCCCGAAAATAAGAAAAGTTTCCGCTGTTTTTGTTTTTATTGGGTTTTGTTTTGTTTTGTTTTTCGTCTTGTTATGCTTTTTTGTTTTTTTTTTGTTTTTTGCTTTTTAAGGTGGGGGTCTTCAGCAAAGTAAATATTTTCTCTGCGTTATTTGTCGTTTAGTTTTAATCTATGGAAAGGCCTTGGAAATCACTGTCAGATTCATTCACAGGAGTTTTGTAATTAAATATTTGAAATCACGTTCACATATTCTAAGTTGATTTTCTTTAGTCAGTTCTTCCCAACGGGTAATTTCAAAAAAGGGGAATGGACATTTGCGTCATATGACGTCACTGAATGAATTTTATTTCGCGCAATAGAAAATGTAAAAAAATGAAGTTATTTATTTTCCTGATGATAAAAACATTTTCACACTACGTGTTTGTGTGGGTAGTTTGACACTACCCTCACGGACACATGCCTGCACGTACACGCATATATCTATGTATTACTCATCATGTGTTTATATGCAAATATAACTAAAAATCCAAATTTGTAAGCGTCTGATTTCACACTAGATATCATTTTTTGATCGTCCTCGATAAAATGGAGATGAATTAATTTCATTTCCTAAAAGACAAGATTTTCACTGCATTGTACTAATAGAGAGCTCGCCATTATCTGCCTCATTTTTATACGGTATATATATATATATATATATATATATATATATATATATATATATATATATATATATACACCTTTGCTTAACACTCAGCAATATAAGGTACGTACAAGGGTAAAGTGGACCAATCCAGGGAAAGGAGTAGCGCCCTCCCCTACACCTCGATGTAATTGCTATTAAAAAGCGAGCTTTCCGGTCGCCCTCGACTACGGTCGCCAACTTTACTACTTATATATATATATATATATATATATATATATATATATATATATATATATATATATATATATATATCTTCTCTAAGATATTCAGACAAGTAAGAGTTGATATGCCATTGAATATACGTTTGTACGTTATATATATATATATATATATATATATACACACACACACACATATATATATATATGTATATAAATATATATATATACGTTTGTACGTTATATATACATATATATTATATATCTATATATCTATACATTTGTACGTTATACATATATATATATACGTTAGTACGTTATATATATATATATATATATATATATATATATATATATATATATATATAACTTCTTCTCCAATTCGAGTGAAACTTAAATTAAGACTTCCATTCCAATCAGTTTGAAGTTGGATGTTGAGAATTCACAATTTTATATGGTCGCTGAATATCATATTAATAATAATTAAAATGTTCTCGCTCGTCAAAATCTTTTGCCACAACTACATATTCCCTCTTCTACTGGTTCGTTTTGAATAGAGTATCAAAATACCAAACGCCTCATATCAGGGAGAAATTTTTTTTTAATAGCACAAATAAGTTTAAAATCGAAAGTATGATTTAAGACAAAGAAAGGACATTTTGACGTCATCAATGTTAAAACTTAGAGTTTAAAAGCTTAAGGTTAAACGTTCTTGTTTTGTTTTTTTTATTTGTGACCCGCTCGAATACCTTCTTCTTTGGAAAAATACCGGGTCACATCAGTGAGAGAAGCACAGGTAACAATAAACCAATCACATCTCTGAGGGTGGCGGGAGGAAAAAAATAGGCACAGTAAGATTTCCATGACTCTTTGTCAGAGAACTCCGTGTTATCAGCACGACTCGAAGATTACACACATATATATATATATATATATATATATATATATATATATATATATATATATATATATATCACTAACATTCTCATTATGTTTGTTTTTTATCGAATTTTACACTAAATAATAATTTATTAAGGTCTACATTTTTGATCATTCAAATTCTTGATAAAACTGAACTAAAAATCCTATGTATATATCCTGAAAGCGTTTAAAAGTGAATTGCTCTAATAGAATCTCTCTATTATGTGCCGCTTTTTGTTATGTTTTATATATATATATATATATATATATATATATATATATATATATATATATATACATGCACGTGTCTGTGTGTGTGTTTCCACGAGCACATATTTTGATATAACGAAAATTTTCATTATGCTTATACAAAGACAAGACAAATATTGTCTGCTGTAAAGTATCTCGAAATTTAAAAACTAGCTCGAAAGCCCCAATTGGTCGATAAATGCAAAAATACTGATAGAAAAATTACAGCTTCTATATATTCTACTGAAATAAATAAATGCAGGAATAAAACAAGCATCAAAATTTATTTAATGGCATATCAAACTTTGTGGGTTGATTCATATCAAATTTATGCTCGTAGAAGAACAGTAATAATATCATTTAACCGATAGATGAAGGTAAGGGGATTCATTCTTTTTCCAAAGCTATTAGTCCGAAAGTAATCATAATATGACTGGAAAAAATATTTCCGGTAACCAGAGAATAATGCGAGCCTTTCTACGAATAATGTCTCAAAATTAATAAAATATATTTCATTTTTAATTAATATACAGGCAAGCATTTAAAAATAGTTTTAATTATTTCAGATTATAAATGTGAATAAGTTAAACTTGTTTTCACGTGATTCTTGTAAGAATATCAAATAACACTTTACATTTTCGATTATTTTCATATTTGCTATGCATTCTGAGGGGTTTCAATATTAGGTTGTCATCAAGGAGTGTTTATTTTAAGAATATTTTCATTTGAAGATAGGGAGAAGCTGGGGGGTTGGGGGAGGGTGCTTTATTTCTATTCAACAATTCAGATTTGAAAGTAATTTTAACTTTTTTCTCCCTTGAAGATGCCATGTTAAGTAGAAAAAACAGTTTATTGGTCTTGAGCGTCATATGATGACACTACGCAGAGACCATAAAACGATTATCTCAAAACACTTGAACACTAATAAAATAATCCTCATTTAAAAACTTTTAAAATCTATATATATTTCTTCATAAAACCGTTTCTCCTGCCAATGACTTAATGTTAAAATAAATTACAGGTGATTTTTGAAAAGCTCAAGAGATGTTCTTTCTACACAAATGAAAGCTTTTCAGCTGAAATGCCGTCTTTGCGTGTTAAAATTGACTTTAAATGTGTCACTTTTGTAAAATTTGCGTAAAATTTTCCTACGATTGATTACGTAAGCCCTACGTCATAATGATCAAAAAAAATCCAAATTACTTTTATGATGAGTCAGTTATTTAAAGTTATGGCTTTAGCAGGGCAATCATGCCAGATGGGGTATCGAAACCAATGGCAGATTCGAGGTCGAAAAGCCCCCGGCTTCGGCTGGGCCACCTTTGAGTGGGCGAGCTGCATCATTGGCACCTCTGTCCCCCTTGTATAGCACTGGACCTTGCTGTCCAGTTTAAGCTATAATCAGGAATACGTGCCTGGCCCAGATTTGGGTCAAAGACCAGCTTGGCTTATCAGGTTCCCATTGCCCTAGGTGGACCGATGACCAACATAGACCATCAGGGTTTAAGCCTCGGCTCGTGTCCGACCTTACCCTCCCCTAATCCCCACTTTTAGTCGACCTTCGGGTCATTGACCTGGTGTCGAGTCCTGTCTGGTGGGAGGCAGCGACAAATAACTTAAAGTTTTGGCTAGCTAGGAACCCTTAGGCAATAATAGTAATAGCATGACTGCTCTTTTTCCCTCTCCCACAATTCCTCATTTGTATGCATATATAAGGAAATAAACAGTTATTTAAAGTTTCATATGGAGAATACTATCAAAATATACATGGCAGATAGAAGGCGAAACAGACAAATCTCCCATAATTAAATGGGATATTGTGAAAAACGCTCTGGCGTATAGAGGAGGTTAACATAATTGTAGATTATAACAGGAAATAAAATTATGTATTCTGGAATACAGCGAAAATTGCCAAAAGAAAATGTTAATTGATTTCTTAGTGAACATAGTAACAAATTATCTTCTTTGTCTCTTATCACAAGTAATCCAGTTGGCTGGGGCTGCAGAACACACCGACTACATCCCTGCAGAGGGATAAGAGACTCCAACGAGTGTCCTGGATGCTGGAGCTTTGGGGAGTACGGTGTACCCCTTTATTGCCATTACTCCCAAGTCCGCTCTATCCCGGAGTGGAAGCATGAGATAGGGTCCTATATATATATTAAGTAGAACTAATCAGTGAATTTATACTAAACTGAATTACTTGAAATATAACTGTTTTTTAGATTTAAGTATGTGTAAACAAAAACTATACTTATACTGGACTGGGTTATTTTAAATAGAACTGGCTTTGTCCTTCAAACAATGTTAAACTGAATTGTTTGAAATAGAACTCTTTATATGTATAAATATGGATTTGGCATTGTCACGTGGTCTACCACTGAGAGGAGAGAAATAAGAAATTTCCCCTATCGCTCCGTGTTTGAATTAACAGGCCGCCAAAGACTGACCGTTCAAAGAGGAATAAGGAATGTAGGTCAATTCCTCGCGGCTGAAATAACAAATCCGGGTCAGAATAAAAGCCAACAGATTTTGCCCTCTGTGACCGGATGGATAAAGTATGGGATATACTGGATAGAGATAGTAGTTCGAACGAATCGCCTGACAGGGTGAAGGAAGAAGAAAGAGGCTAAATGATTGGCCAGAACCCTAAAGCGGAAGTAGCACCCTTTTCGTCAGCGGAAATAGGAATAAGGGAATCAGTTTTCAGGACGGAGGTTGCCGTGAACGGACGGGCAAATCTCATACCAAACTCCGGGCGAAGAAGCAGAACTGGGTTTCAGGACAGCAGTTGGAGTGACCGGATTGATTGAAACTGCGACCGAACTTCCGGGGAAAAGCGGATAGAATCTTGGACAAGGAGATACCCGATGCCTTCAAGCCAAACTGTATAAAATCCTGCTAGCCCGTAAAAGAGAAAATACTCTCAGGAGGAACCCGTCGAAAAGCTAAGTAAACCTTAAGACTGTTTTTTCTCTCCACCCTTCCTAAGTATTGCAATTACATACTCTCTCTCTCTCTCTCTCTCTCTCTCTCTCTCAATCTAAAGAAGGAAGAAAGAAAAGAATAAGGAAGAAAGACATTTGTATATTTGATATTATCTGCTTATAATATAGCCGACACGTTAAATATGTGTCTGCATGTATTAAAAACCTTGTTATATTTTATATCTCTCCTTGCGTCGAAATTTATTCATTGTGTTTTCTGCCTATCAAGTTGTCTTTTGCATGTTCCTTTTCAGCTTCATTCGCCTCAATTTATCCTCGCCAAATATCCTATTCGCCTTTAAAAATATTACATGGGAAATTGGAATTGTCGACTACGATAAATAGTTTTATTATATCTAAACCTAGAGGCCCATATCTTCCATTATCCTAGGGGTAGGAAGAGGTAGTGCCCTGGTGGGTGTGTGTGTAACGTGAAAAATGAAAACCCCTTGCCAGCAGCGGTCAGTCTAGCCCAAATTAACCCCCACATTATCTGCCAGTTCCCATATGCCCGAAGAAGGAAACTTAACTGGAACTTATTTTGTGAGGGATCAAGTGCCAGACCGCCCCGTCTTCACACGTGCGAAAAAAAAAACTCCCGTTCTGGGATAAATATTTCATGCCACGTCACAGCATTAAATAACCTACAAAGGTTGATATGCCATAAAACCAAACCAAACCAAAATGACTTAATTCGGCGTCAAATGACTTGAAAAGGGTTGATATGCAGTAAAACAAAACAACCAACCAACTTAGCACCTGATTGACTTTAAAATGTAATATACCGGTTTGTTTTTTTTTTTAAATATTATGGATT
Organism: Sepioteuthis lessoniana; assembly: GCA_963585895.1. Classification (NCBI taxonomy): domain Eukaryota; kingdom Metazoa; phylum Mollusca; class Cephalopoda; order Myopsida; family Loliginidae; genus Sepioteuthis; species Sepioteuthis lessoniana. The sequence goes on from OY757931.1 coordinate 43,632,096, forward strand.
GTTCAGATCCCAAAAATCAATCAAAAAATTATCTCTCTCTATCTCTCTCTCTCTCTCTCTCTGAGCGTCGTGTGGACAAAATCAGCATACCTGAAATACGATTGACTTGCCACCTTTTCTCCTCTTTCCGTCTGCATATTTTGTGATACAAATGAAACTCTGAGAAACGAACCCGTCATGAACATAATTCGGATATTTTAGTTTTTATACCCGCTCTGCAACAAGAAATACGAAGACATTTTATGCAACTTTTCATATTGTTATAATATTTAATTTGCCACACACACACACACACACACACATATATATATATATATATATATATATATATAAACTCAGGTCGCTGTGTCCATTTTCAACGACGATTATAATATATATATATACGGCCACCCGAGTTCAAATCCTAGACGAGGCTGTTTTCGTTTTCATATAGCCCTTAGGAAAGGTAACATTCAACGCTTCTCTCTCCAGCTATAAGTAAAAAGTAGGATAAACTGATTCTTTAACAATGGTATGGCAACCGTTCTAGAAGAAAAACTATATCTGATCTTGGGTTTCATCCTGCACGCGCAGAGGGGTTTGGGAAATACGTGCACACATGCACGCACACATATATATTTATTTTGAGTAAATTATTGGTACAATCAGACCTAACCGATAAAATGAAACGCAGTTTCTTCCAAGCAGCGGTCACATCGATACTACTACATGGGTGCACTACATGGACTCTAACAAAACGGCTGCAGAAGAACCTGGACGGCAATTACACAAGAATACTGCGAGCAATCTTGAACAAGTCCTGGCGGCAACACCCCACAAGACACCAACTGTACGGCCACCTGCCTCCTATCACGAAAACTATTCAAGTTAGACGAACCAGACATGCAGGACATTGCTGGAGAAGCAGGGACGAAATCATAAGAGATGTACTCTTATGGACCCCCACACATGGTCGTGCAAAAGCAGGACGACCAGCACGAACATACATTCAGCAGCTATGTGAGGATACGGGATGTTGTCCTGAAGACCTGCCTAGGACGATGAACGATAGGGAGGAGTGGCTACCAGCGCGATAGGGATATCTGTGCTACCAGCGCGACATGATGATGATTGGTACAAGCAAATTTCGTAAGGAATCATAATTTATTTGTTAGAATGATGAATAAATTTGAAGGGACCCTTTCATCCGGCGCTTTTTTACTGAAATACACCGGAATCGATTAAAAGTAAATGTAAGAAATCACGGTGAGGGAGCTCAATTAAAAAAAAATCATCTCCTCCGATTACCTACACAATCACCAAATAGGCAAAGTATATCAAATTGCCTTCTCCACCTGGACAAGGCAAGGTAATATAGCTTAATAACTATAGCCCCCAAAACGTCTTGATGTTACTTAGACCGTGCCTTGCACAGGACAGAGAAGCAGTTATCAATAAATTTGGCCCTGCATATGTTATATAGTTATTTACACGTTCATTCATCACAACGACACAACATTAAAGACAGACGCATGAAGGAAAAAGCCTGAAGGAAGACACAGGAAGATTTCTTTAACAACATTTTACCTCTCACTTTATTGCAAGGGTTTGAAAGGGTTGTTTAAGGGTTTGCATGTGAGAGGATGCTGGAGACTGAACATAAAGTTCATATTTTGACCCCACTGTTATGACCGTCACGTTGTGTCTTTATTGTTCTCCTGATGTTGGGGTCTACTCCATCGGGGCTTTCCAAGGGCCCCCTCTGTCTGGTGTGGCCTTCCCTACCACATCTTGTCTCTAACCCTCTGGTAGTCTGCTGGCAACTGCTCTGGGGGTTTTCCGAGTGCCCCTTCGGTCGGGTGTAACCTTCCCTACCACATCTGGTCTCTACTGTCTGGAATTCTACTGGCAACTACTCTGGGACCCAAACTCAACTGAGTTAAATAATAACTCAACGCCCACACGATCGCCTACTGGATCTTTGAAATCGAATGTTTAATCGTCATCAAGCGGAAATAACTGTCATGCAGTTCAGAGGTTACTCTCTTCCGGTGCATGACTGTAATGGCAGAATGGGACCTTTACCTTTTCCCATATCATAAGCCTTAATCCGCCCACGCGATCTCTTTCGATTACTGGCCGTTGGAATGTGTCACTTCCTTCCGATGTATTACCTTGGAATAGCATTTTTAGGCCGGGGCGAGGGGTCAAAATATAACACACATATATATATATATATATATATATATGTGTGTGTGTGTGTGTGTGTGTGTGTGTGTGTTCTATTTTTATAGAATACATTGCAACAAATTTTGAATTTATTGCACCAAGCAAAAAGAAAACATTTTTTTCAATAATACAGGTTCCGGCCGGAGGATCTCTCACATTTAAAATTGTCGCGGCACAAATACGAGAAACGATTAGCGGGTGAGTGGTATTTTTGAGCAGCTACATCAATTCATTTACCGTTATGGTGTAGAAGGGGAAACATCGTGTGTTATGGATTGAATATTATTTTTTAAAAAGTTGCCTCAACATTACAACGCAGTACTTATTTCGTGACCGTTTCACTCGCCACTGCTTGTCCCTTGGGACTATTTCCTTTAGAGATCCTTGAACACTCAAATATTTAACCGTAAACCGCAGATTACTGGAAGATTTTATTCATCATGAAATTGCTGCAATTGTAGGGACAATGACTAAACGAGGGATGCAGAACTTTAGGAAGAGTTTAAGGAGTGTGTTGCTTGTAAGAGTAAGTATTTGGACGATGTAATCTTTAAAACAAAGTGATGACGATAATAAAACCAAATAGCAAGTATTTTTTTCTTATAGTAATATTTAAAAAATAATCTATGTTTCTTTTTGTTTTTTTTATGTCCCAAACTCATTCTGCCAGGTCCTTTATATAAATTAATATTCATATTTCTTGATCTAGTCAAAGATAAAAATTGATTCAATAATTTTTAGTATCTTCATCTCATACGTTGCAGAAATTAGCGGCAGGCAACCTACTGAACATCATGATATGTCTAAAAGGACAACAAAACAAAAACAACAAAAAATCTTTGCAGAAAAAAATGGAACGATGCCAACTTTTTTTACCAAATTCTTGTTTTTCATCTCTGCGTCAACAACTCTAAGAAATCGGTGCCTTTGTTTATCTCTTGTGAATTGATGGGGGGAAAATAGGCCTTTGTTTTTGAAGTTGTTTTTCTTTCTTTGTCATCATCGTATTTGGTATTCATTGACAGTTTCACATTATAAAACAGATGCATTTACAAGTCTCCCTCACTAAGCATGATTTAGTTAAGCACAAGATTAGAGGTATGAAGTACTTTGTAAGAATCGAACTTACTTACAACGGTCCACAAACCTTGCTCGCTAACCATTACACTGTGAAGTAAAACTAAGCTTTGCTTCGTCAGACTTACAGACCTCTCAGATTTCTAACAATACAGGCTTCTTTCCAATGGTGAACCAAGTAAGAACTGAACTTCAGGGATCTGGCGATAACTGGTACTTTTAGCATGATCTAATCGTAAATCAAATTATGCATTTATAGTTTCTGACTAAATACCTGTACCTTACTGGAGAACAGAAACAAACGTTAAACATGAAGATAACAAGGGATAGTAATCATTGTCAGAATGGAACATGAATAAAACAAAAAGAAATAACAAATAACATGGAAAAAAGACAGATGGGACTGCAGATCCAAAAAGAAAATTTGAAACTGTCCAGACTACAGCATTGTTAAAAGGAACTAATTGTCATTCGGACTAAAGTGAAGGTACAAATTAGGACTGGTGAAAAAATTTGCATAGGGAAGAAATAATAATAATAATAATAATAATAATAATACGAAAATTGATGACGATGCACAAAGCTTTACACCCAAGAGACGACATAGACTGCATGCGTGAAGAAAAGAAGGAAGAAGAAACTCCCAACATTGAGGATTCAGTAGACACATGAATACAAGAACTTGAGCAGTATATTAAAAAGAAAAAGAAAGACTAATTACACCAGTTAATAACAGCATTGGTTACATAAGAACAAATAAAAAGCCATCAAAAACTCGAAAATAAAAAAAGGAAGAGAAACAACTGTATGAATATTTTGAGAGATGAACCGGTAAGATGGCGCATCGAGAAGACGTGTTTGTGACTACGAAAAGGAAATTTCAAATGAGAAACTGAATTTCTTTTAATAGCAGCACAAAACAACGCCATAAAGGACCAATTACATAAAAGTGAAAATTGATAATACACAATAGAATAGTAAGTGTATGTTGTGTGGAGATAGATGAAATGGTAAATCACATAATAAGCGAATGTAACAAATAAGCACAAAAAGAGTATAAGACAAGGCACGACTGAGAGCAGAAGGTGGACCACAGAGTGAAAATAAAAGAAAACAAATTGATAAATACAAGGACCTTACCACAGAATTCAGTAAAAGACCACCATAAAACGCTGGAGGAGAACAACTCACGAAGAGTGAAATAATAAAGATAATAACTGCACAAATCAACTGGCTGACGTGTAACGAAATTGATTCTTAGCACCGCATCTCTCCGTAAAGGCTTTGTCAGGACACTAGTCCCAGCCGACCGCTCTCCAACATACACATTCTCTCTCTCTCTCTCTCTCTCTCTCTCTCTCTATCTATCTATCTATCTATCTCTCACTGAAATTATTATTTTTAGCAATTGCTATTTATTGCTTTGATCCCATAAAATTCAACTGCAAAAAAAATCAGACATGGTATTATAAAATAGGTGAAAACAACTGTTCGTTGTGGGGTTTTTTTTGGGGGGGGGGTTCTGAGCTTGAGGGCATGGTAATGTTAAAATGACTATTGTGCAATCAAACTTTCAAATAAGAGAAATCCCTTTTATGAAAGTTATTGTTTCTTATGACGTTTCAAATGAGTAAAATATTCTCCTCAGTAGTTTAATCAATCCCTTTCATCTATCAAATCGTTTCTTTTGCACACACCCACACACAGAAAGAGACGTTGTTTCAACGGTACAACAAGTGCATTGCAGCCAGAGGAGATTACTTCGAAGGGGACTAGAGTTTCATGCGTATACTATCAATAAAAGTGCCCATAAGTCTGGAAGCTTATTTAATTAATATATATATATATTTATATATATATATATTAATAAAAAAAAGGCTGGAAACTTATTTAATCAATATATATATATATATATGGTTAAAAAATTGTTGCATTTTTATTGTATATCATGTGGATTGCTCCACTTTACCGAAACGTACCTTGTAAAGCTGAGTTTTAAGCAAGGAGGTATGAAACACCATTTTTGAGTCTTTAGTATGACTCGACATTTGATTGAACCCCGGTCTCCTGGGCGAACAATCTAGCCATTAGGCCAATGGGCCGGTATTGAACAGATCAATTAATTAAACTACTAAAAATAATATGTGACTAACTTAAAAATTCATGATGATATTTTCTTTAAATGACCAGCACGTGTCTTGGGTAAAGCTTTAGTGTAAACTTCTCAACTCGATTTGCTCGCTTAAAAACCTATGTACGTAGCTATGGGGTTTTAAAGAGGTTTTAATTAACTTCCTATTCTCGTGGCGTAATGGTTAAAGCGATGGATGACGGAATCGTAGAAAGCATGTTCGAACTCCAGTCCCGCAATTACGTTCACTTTCGGACAAATACCCTTGGGAAAGGCATGAACCCCCTTATCCTTCCAGCTATTGGTTAAATAGTACCACTGCTGTTCTTCTAGAAGGATGGCTTTGGCACAAAGGTTGATTTACCGTTAAATAAAGACACTACACCTATTCTCCCCGATGTTTGCTCACCAAATCCCAAGGACATTAGTAGGTGTGTAAAAGTTGTTGATTTATAGATTTTAATAATACAAAATGAGAAATCTCACATGTTAATATAAGAGTTATGAACTCGACGAACCGATTTCTTGAACAAGGTTGTTTACATTTTGCTTACCGCTTATGCTTTGGCAAAAGCATGATTCTTTCTCTCCCAAATAACTAGGAGGAGTATGGTAGTTACAACTACACCTCATAAAATCCTACACAATTGCCCGAGAATGAAAAGAAAAATCAAACGTTAAAGAAAATAGCCGATTTTCAATTTCCTTTCCCCATGACATCAAAAAGAAACAACAAAAGAATAATAAATAATAATCAGGAAATTGCTTAAAATTTGAGAAGAGATACTGCCCTTGTTATAACCATCAATGAGTTCATGTGGGAAGACAAAGACAAAGGATGCATAATTAACAAAATTCAGTTGATTGATTTTCACGGAGTGTCAACCCGTCTAGAATTATTTTATGTGCTGATATTACGGAATAACATCCATTGTACCTTTACATCTACATTTTTTGCATAGTTATTTTAATGTTCTTTTTTCTTATTCATTTTTTTTTTTGTATATGGTCCTATTGAATAATTTTTGACATATCCCATAAATGAGACCTTAACAAGTACTACCACTCCGAATCAGGTTGGCTGGGGGTTTGGTTTGATTTGGTTTGGTTTGGTTCTATGGCACATCAACCATTATAGGTTATTAATGTCAAATCCATTTTTAAACTTAAACAGTTCTATTTCAAACAATTCACTTTAACATACAAAGCAGATCCATTTCATGCTATTCAGTTTAACATAAGTATGCAGTTTAAATGTTAAAACAGACCTACTTCAAACTATTCAGTTTAGCATAAGTACACAGTTTAGTTCTATTTGATCAAAATATCGGACCCTATCAGGTGCTATCATCCGGACCAGAGTGGACCTGGGAGTGATGGCAATGAAGGGGTACTATGCTTTTCCAAAAGCACCATCAAATTGTTTAGTGTCCTATCCAGGACACTCGTTGGAAGGGATGTCTTACTCCTCTGCAGTAAAGCAGCCAACTGGGCAATACACGGAGTTAAATGTAAAAGCAGTTTTATTTCAAACAATTCAGTTTAGCATAAGTACATAGTTTAAATGTCAAAACAGTTCTATTTTAAGCAATTCAGTTTGGCATAAATACGCAGTTTACATGTAAAAACAGTCCCATCTCAATCCACGCAGTTTAGTTCTATTTGACCCATAAATAGGACCCTATCAGGTGCAATCACTTAGGGCCAGTGTGTCCCTGGGAGTGATGGCAATGAAGTGTTAATCCGTATTCCCCAAAGCTCCACATTACTCGAGCCTCACCATCAGATTGTTTAGTGTCCTATCCAGGACGCTCGTTTGGTGGGGTCTAACCCCTCTGCAGAGAAGCATTCTACAGTCCCAGCCGACTGGGCAAGTTAGCTTGGGAGTAATAGCAATCAAAGGCTACTCCACACTCCCCCGAGGTCCAGAACCGAAACCTCAACACCGGAGAGCCCAGTCTGCTGGGGCTGTAGAATACTACCACTGCATCTCTACAGAGGGGTAAGACTCCTCCATCGAGTTTCCTAGATATGACACAAAACAATCCGATGGTGAGGCTCCAGTAATACTGTAGCTTTGGGGAATGCTGAGTACCCTTTCATTCCCATCATTCCCAGGTCCACTCTGGCCTGGAATAGTAGTTCCTGATAAGAAAGATTTGTTTGACATTTATACTAAATGTAAGCAAATGACTTATGCTAAAATGAATTGTTTAAAATAGAAGTGTTTGATCATTTAACTGCGTGTAACTGAAGTTTACCTGAATTGTTAATGATACATAAAAATACTCAGAACCATTTACCTTTGTTGACTTATATTTACAAGCCCTATATATTTAATATATATGTATAAAACGGATTGGGCATTAAATAACTTTCAATGATCGATATGCAGTAAAACCAAACCAAACAACACTGGATGCAGTTTTGTGTGATACATAGTAAAATAAGTATTAATAATTCCACAATTACTTTATTTTAAGGACAAAAGAGTAACTGTTATTCCCTGATGCCTGCGGTTTATAGAGGTATCATTTTTTCTTCTTGGCATTTTATCTGCCAAAAAACACGTTAACTATCTAATTAATAAAGCTTTTAATTATAGTAGATTAGAGAAAGTAGCAATACACGTTATGAAGATTTGTCACTCTTTCTATAGACACTGGCATGTTACCAAAGGAATCATATAACCTACACCCACATACTTTGCAACAGGTGTTTATATACAAAGGAGCGTCTCCAAAAACTTTGGCAAGCACCCAAATGCGACAAATTTAGCTGCTCTTTGAGTACTCTGCTTCTACGGCGAGATATAAAACACATTTAGAATGTGACGTATTCTCCTGCGACGGGCAATAAAGTGCTTGCCTCTACATACAGGTGGAATCGCCATTACCACTTTTTTCGTTTATAAGTGATCAATTGATTTTTAATGCCATATCAACCCGTTACTTTATTCACAGAGGTTATTATTGCACATTTTTTGTTTAATTGTTTCTTAAAAGTTTTTGGTTCATGATTATATATTAGATATTCCTATCCAATACAAATAATTTATTCATAGCATTATAATTTCAATAATTCCTATGAAATAATAATAATTTTTCCATAATTATATTGTTTCGTGTAATTACCTCTATCTAAAAATAATCATTTATTTGCACAGTCATATGGTTTCAGATAACTAATAATAATCCTTTGTAAATTGCGTCAAGTAATTATTCTTTATACAAATGAATTACAGTTATATGATATCAAGCATTCCTATCTAATACAAATAATTTGGACACAGTTATATAGTTTTACGTATTCCTATTTAATACTAATAATTTATACACACTTATATGGTTTCAAGTAATTATCTATATTTAATAATAATCATTTCTTTGCACACATTTATATTGTTTCAATTGATTGGTTGGTTGGTTTCTTTGTTTAATGGCATATCAATCTTTTTAGGTTATTCAGTGCCAAAGCCATTCTCCTAGAAGAACAGTAGTGGTACTATTTAACCCATAGCTGGGAGGATACGGGGGTTCATACCTTTCCCAAGGGTATTTGCCGAAAGTGAACATAATAGAGCGACTGAAGTACGAACTCGCTTACAACGATTCTGCAGTCCATTACACCACGAGGACACCCCCGGTTTCAATTGACTAAAGATAATAATCCTAAGTGAATAATTCGAGCGTCAAGAAAGATTATTGAATCAAATAATTAGCAGTTATACCGAATTAAGTATTCCTATCAGATACATATAATTTTTAAACAGGACTCATAGATCAGACCCAAACAGGTACTACCACTTCGGATTAGAGTGGATCCGGGAGTTATGGCAATGAATGGGTCCTCCGCGTTCCCTCAATCTCCAGAACTCGGTTCTCATCATCAGATGTATTTTAGTATCATACTCGGGACACCCCTCTGTAGGAAACAGTCAGCGTATCTTAAGCTCTTCAGACAGGGTAGTATTTCGTTTACGTCAGTAACAATGGACAATTTCAAAAAAATAATCAATCCTTCTATATTTCATTTATAGTACACAAGACTACGTTCCATGGCTTGCGAAGCGATACCAAGGTCAAAAGATGAATAAAAACACAATGAGGATACCGAAAATTTCTCAGCCTTACAAAGAATGACCTAGATACATAAAAGATACCAACTATTTCATATATTCATGATGCAATTTTACACATTTAGCCCATCGTTTCTCAAACTACTCTTCCAAAAATTAATATTTTTTAAGTGCCCGTCCCTTTCCTGTTTGTGCCGAGAACTTTACAGTACTTCCTAATGGATTGATACATAGACATATAGATTGATTGATATAGGTAGAATGAGACAGATACTAACAGACTGAGATAGATAGATAGATAGATAGATAGATAGATAGATAGATAGATAGATAGATGCGTTTAGCGAAATGATTATCGTCGTAGAAAATGGATGTTACGTTTCAATTTGCGCTACTGCTCTTCAGAAAGATCCATCAGATCTGCATTCCTTTCTGCTATGGCTAAATAGTAAACAAGACTAAGTTCATTAGTCTTGATAAGGCAACCATATTAAGAGCAGGAAAATGAATTCCAACCAGCATCGATCCGCTTAAATTGTCTTTGTTTAACATCTTCCTCGAGTCGAAGGTTTTGGGTAAATACATACATTACGAATTTCCTAACGACTGCTCAAAGACAAGCGTCTTATATTTTCATCAAGTTTAACTTAATAAAGATGGTATTTTTGATATATAGATTGACATTTCTGTTTAGAATCAATTTGCAGTATATGCATCGGTTGAAATTCCGCAATTATCAAAAATTTGATGTACAATATTTTGAAGCGTAGATGATTGAAAAGTAAATCAGGATGATTGAAAAGTAAATCCCAATTATAAAATTCTTGTTATTCATTTCTTAACTATAAATTTGACCAGAAATCAATTATAAATATTTTAAAATAGGGAATTACTTTTCGGTCGCCTTTTATTATTCTACTTTCAATGAAACTGTTTTGATTTGGATTTTAAAGTAATACTAGACGAACCATGAGCCTTTTGGGCTCCTGTTATGATGATATTGATGCTTTAATTTAGAAAGGAGTAAGAAATTCTAACAAGTTATCTCCTTTATGTCAAGAAATTTGAGCATTAAAAAATAACGTTCAGCAAGAACGCAGGCTTTCAATTGCCAACTGGACTGAAATTTGCTTTATTCCCTAAAGTGGATGATTTTAAACACATTTCTTTAATAAGAATCTTGTTAATAAAAGCCGTTTTGCAAGGATACTGATTAAACATGCAATATCAATGTACTACTTACTTGTTTCGGTATGATTTGATTTCGAAAGAATAAAAACCAAAGGAGAAGTTGTGTATATAAGAAAATTTACCTTGTTGGGATACCAAAAACCCATAACTCGGCTTCCGGTAACGAATTCATCTCAGACACAGTTTAACTTTTATCGCTTGGGAAATCTAGAGTTAAATTATAGAAAAGTTTTGGATAACGTTCCCTATTTTCTCAATAATTCGATCTCAAAGAGAGAAATTTTTTAACCTGATTGAAATTTGTCAGTAGTCGAGAAGGAAAACTTTGATTTCACTCTAACTTTACTCTACGTCAAAAAATTCATCTTGAGTCGCTTCTTGTCTGTGGTTGATGCTTTGGATAAATCCATACTTGTATACTTGATCCAAATTAAGCTAAGCTTAGTTAAAATAATAAAACCAAACAAAAAGAATACATAAACCATCCCGTCATGAAATACTGGTTTGTAAGCTCATCGTACAACCCAAAACTAATTTAATATCAAGATAACCATTCTACCAGGGTTCAATAATTCACTTCATAGTATGACGTCACTTGTGCGTATCAGAATACAAAATGTCAGTTAATACAGATATATACGAAAATATGTTTGATCAGCTATGTTCAGTGGCTTGTAAACGTATCTCAAAGACCATTTATTCTGTGAATTCTTTTCTAACTTGTTGTTCCACGATCATTGTCTTTTACCAAATCTATCTCGATTTAACCAATTATGAATTTATTTACCCCCCCACACACACACACACCACGGACAGGATGTGACACACGGTCATTTTAGCGGAATAAAGCTGGTTTGACTTTTCGACTGATTGCTTCACTAAGACTAAAGAACCCAGTCTTCCGTACTATTTACTCATAACTGAGAAGAATAGATAGATGCCTTCCTTTCTAATGGCATTAACGCGAAATTAAAAGCAAACAGTTTCGTCCAAGATTTAAATTCGAGTCACCTATAACTGTTCACCCCCACCCAAAAAAATACGTGCCTGGATTGTGTTCAGTAGATGTGTATTTTAACTATGTTTTCAGATTTTGAAATTACCCCTGGGCAACGCTGGATATTCCTTTCTCATAAAAATATATTTTGTTTTAGCTGTTTAGGCCAAATACAAAGTAATTCTTTTGTTTATTTCTTTGTTTGATACATTGATGTCAGTCTCATCATTGAACTGGTGCCCGAGGATTTGTTTATTTGTATGAGGTCACTTGTTCGTCTCGGGAATTAGGAAATCCACTTAATAGATGAATATCGGAAAATATATTTATTCAGCTTCACACTAACTTCCCGTTTCATTTTCCAACCTCCTACATACTCTACAAACTTTCGCCCCCGTAATTCTTGTGGAATGGAAGAGAAAAAACTGCATCCAGTCTGGGTGATAAATTCAGTTTTATATATTAATCGCCTACGTTATGAAAATTGAATCAGACGTTTTATAATTAAACTAAAAGGGTGACTTCAAATTTCAAGATCTATTTCAATCCCCGTAATGTTGTTGGGGCGTTAGTGGTTTACCAGTTAACGGCGCGGAAATCAGAATTGGCAAGCTGTGATTGATTTTCAGTCGAAGCAGTTTGTGTCCATTAAGAGTTTTGGAAATGGTATTAATCCCACTACCAGCAAGAACTGACTGAGCGCGCTAAACTTGATTGACAACCAGTCAAGGAGAAGGACGACGTTGAATTTAATCCATAGGGAAGCCTCTTCTAGTTGCCCCTGTAGGCAAGTTACGGGTACTATGAACTTTGAAATGTACAGATAGTAGTGATGTGTGTTAGAGAAACTCACTAGAAAACCTAAACGCATGGTGCAGTGGTTAGTGAACTAGTCAAGGAGACCATTGCTAATGCGTGCAGTCCTTACAGGGTGTGCTATACTTCTGCTCAGAGGGCGTCAACTATTATTGGTATCGCTGTCATTTTCATGTTCAATAATTTTTCGCAGACAAGGTCCAGATATGTTTCCGGTTTTTTAGAGATTTTTTTCCTTTACTTTTGTTGTTAGTTGGTTGGGTTTTATGGCACTTGTCGGTGATTTAACGCCAAATCCATTTTTATAAAAATAATAATTCCTATTTTAAATAATTCAGTTTAGCATGACTACACATTTTAATTGTCAAAAACATTTCTATTTTAAGCTATTCAGTTTAGTCAAGCAATTCTAATTCAACCAATTCAGTTTAGTATAAGTATACTTTTTGTCCACACTCAATGTCAAAACAGTTCTATTTCAAGCAGTTCAGTTTAGCCTTAGTATGCAGTTTAAATATCAAAACAGTTCTATTTCAAATAATCCAATGTAAATACACAGTTTGTCACTATTTTTGGTACAGCCCGTGCTGATAGCGCGATAAGATAACGATGCGGAGGATATATATATATATATATATATATATATATATATATATATATATATATATATATATATATATATTGTCATTCACAGACAGACTGTTTCGTTGTATCACAGTTCCTCAATTTGGCTTGACACGTGAGACATTCAAAGCTTGGATCGAAACCCAACTAAATGTACGTTAAGCTTATGACATATACCAATGCCAAGCCTGCGACTGGCCTAGTGAGTAGTGTTCGCCAATGGCCCGGGAGACCAGGTCGAGTCATACTAAAGACTCAAAAAATGATACTTGATGCCGCCTTGCTCAACATTCAGCATTATAAGGTCTGTATTCAGGGTAAAGTGGAGCAATCGAAGGAAAGGAATAGCGCCCTTCCCCACACCTCGGTGTAATAGCAATTGAAAAGGGAGCCTTCTGATCGACCTCGTCTACGGTCGCCAAATTATTTTACTTAAACAGTTTGTCACAAACATTTCTATTTCAAGATATCCTGTTTAGTCGATCAGTTCTAATTCAAACAATTCAGTTTAGGATAAGCACGCAGTTTAGTTCTATTTTACCCATAGAGTGGACCTGGGAGCAATAGACCTGAAGGCGTGGTCTGTATTCCCCAAATCTCCAGCATCACTGGAACATCACCATCAGGCTGTTTAGCGGTTGAATTTCAAAAATGCAATCTGGACGTGAGGATACTTTAGAAGAACGATATGCAATAAAATTCTGTTTTAAACTTGGAAAAATGCCACAGAAACGTATGGAACGCTTCAGACTGTTTTTGGAGCACCTTTCATGAATCGAGCATCAGTTTTTGAGTGGCATAAGAGATTCAAGGAAGGTAGGGAGTCTGTAAGGGATGATGGGAGGTGTGGGAGGAGTAAGGAAGTCAATACACCATAGTTGATTGGCCAAAGGGTTAGGGTTAGAGTTACTATGTTGAGTTTTTTAGGGAGTTCAGGAAGAGATTCCGTCAGGTCAGTGGCATTTCCACCAGGACAATGCACCAGTCCACAACTCCATCCTTGTCACAGACTATTTGACCAAGATGGGCATCCAGACAGTTCCTCACCTTCCCTATAGTCCAGACCTTGCTCCCTGTGACTTTTGTTTATTCCCTAAGCTCAAGGAAAAACTTAGAGGCTGTCGTTATGAGACTCAATTGAGGAGATGAAAGAGGTTGTGAGCTAGGTCATTGACACGGTCACACAAGAACTCTTCCATGGGGTCTTCCAGAAGTTGTTGGAACGGTACAACAAGTGCATTGCAGCCGGAGGAGATTACTTTGAAGGAGACTAGAGTTTCATGTGTGTACTATCAATAAAAGTGCCCATATGAAAAAAATTCTCGAAACTTATTTAATGATCCTCGTATATATATATATATATATATAACAGTAAAAAATATTTTGATAAAAAGAGCACTTTTATCGAGACTATAACTGTCAGTGTACTTCTAACAGTCATCTAGAAAAGTGCTCTTCCATAAAGTATGTGAGGTAGTTTACTGCCTGCAGAATAAAAAGGATTGGTTTGGTTTGATTTGGTTTGGTTTTATGGCACATCAACCATTGTAGGTTATTTAATGCCAAATCCATTTTTATACATATAAACAGTTCTATTTCAAATAACTCAATTCTGCATAAGTACAAAGTTTAGTTCTATTCGACCCATAGATAGGACCCTGTTATGTGCTACCAGAGTGGGAGCAATGACAATAAAGGGGTACTCCACATTCGCCAAAGCTCCAGCATTAATGGAACCTCACCATCAGATTGTTTAGTGTCATATCAGGACACTCGTTGGTGGGGGGTTTATTCAACAGCCCCGTTTGACTGGAAAAGGATTGAGTCAGGTGGAATTAGTTTGATTCAAAAAGTCTGTCGGGATCGAGTCTTGAAGAGTAGAGTCGAGTAATTTAGGACTTAAGTGAAACCACCTTTTATTTGGGAGAGGAGACAACGGCTTATAACTAAGCAAAGACACATCACTTCTCTCTTTTGAGTTCGGTCCAAGTGTAAGTATGTGGCATCTTGATTGGTTTTTATGACCAAGTGTGTGTATTGTTCCATCCTACTGTCAAGATCAAGTAAGAATATTTTCGACCCGCTCGATTGTATGGTTAAAACTTTCGTTCGCGGCAATTAAACCTTGAAAAGGGGACTTTTGACGATGGTGATAATGGAGAACAAAAATCATTTTATTTTACGTTCCATTTTGGTGTCGTTAAACGGTTTTTCCTTTTAAAATATTTATTCATTTTTGGCTTGTTTCGTTTAGTTTCTTTGTTTCATGACATATCAACCTTTGTGGGTTATTTAATGTCAAAGCGAACCTTGTAGAAGAACAGTAGTGGTATCAATAGCAAGAGTATTAGTGAACGTAATGGAGGGACTACAGTTCGAACTCACTTACTATGATGTCCCAATCCAACACGTTAGCCACTCCGCCACATAAATTTCCCCACTTTTTGAAATAAAATGTTTTACCAAATGTACTAATGTAAAAGTATTGATCAGGTTGTAAAAAAAAATTTTTGCTCTTTGAAAATTGAAATTAACAGGACGTTCGGTTGGAAAGAATTGATTTAATCAAAATTAATTAATTAACAAATCTGATAGAAAAATTATTTATTCATTCATTTGAGATAGTTCTTCCCGATCTCTAATTATGTTATTTTGGCAGAAAGTCGTCAATTTTCTTCAGAAAGAATTTTTTCCGCTGAAATTTATTTTCAATTCATTCAACTTTTTCAGAAATCCAAGATTTTATCTAAATGCAGGAAAAATGGAATATGCTGTTCTCATGTTCCAGCAACTTCTTTTTTTTTAATATGTCTTTTTCTTTTCTTTTCTTTTTCCTTTCTTTTTTTTTATCATGGGCCTTTTGATGGTTGTAGAAAACAAGAAATCTTTGGAATTTCCTTCGTCACAGGAAGTACAGAAAAGTTGCCGGTTCTTGTCCCTTGGCAATTCTTTCCAACCATGTTCAACGAGGTTTGCGCTCGATCTCATCCCAGCGTCATAGTTACTAGAATTATTCAGCCCATTCGGTGAATTGTCACATGGGGTTTTGGTCCGAGTAACTTGTTCGAAATTTGGTGGGACTGGAGAGTGGCATTTGCTCTTCAAGGTGTCCAGGTTTAGATATTTTAATAGGAAATAAGATTTGTTGTAGCGTTGCAGGATCTCAAAAAATTGGCGGAGATAAAGACGAGATAGCAACGTGTTCATATCAGGAAAAGAAAAAAATGTCACAGAAAAATTTCTTTCAGTTTCTTATCGATTTTTCAACCACTCCTTTGACTGGTTTGAAAAATTCGAAAGTGGTACTCTCGAGTTGAGGAAAAACCCTATTGTTTTACAAAGTCATTTTAGTCATTCCTTGTTGCCCTGCCTATTACTAACAGTATGACTCTTTAAAAAAAAACAAAAAACAACACGCACTTACTGTGAGAGTTACAGTCATTGACTTTTTATTGTTGGTCATACAGCTGGCTACCAGAGTCACTAATTGAGAGGGGCAGCCACTTCATTACAATCATCATTCCCGTTATTATTATCGTCGTGTTTTCGGACTTCTTCAAGTGTCTTTCGTAGTCTGTAATCTTCGGTGACTTTTGAACCATGATGTGGAAACTAGCTCATGTATATCAGCGTTTAATATTAATTGCATAATAATTTCTCAATTTAGAACTGGACTATAAATACAACAAAATCAGGACACCCATCCGAGCACATTGGTGTATAATAATAGACGCACAACAAAAAGTGACGATAATTTACAAAAACAAAGCTTAACAGCAGCAAAGAAATAAACATCCCTGTCTTTATTCAAAGCGTATATGAACCCAGTCCGACAACTTAAAAGTCAAACGACAGAAGGAATTTGAAAATAAACAAAAACAGGAACTCCGGAGACACGCATCAAGAGAGTCCAAAAGAAACATGGTAGAAGAAACAAAAAAACGCAGAATAAACCCTAACAAAGTTCAAGAATACAAAACAAACGAGGTAGACTTTCAAAGGGAAATTGTGGACTGGTCTCAAAAACAGAGAGACGTGAAGTGGTATTGTTGTATAGCAGAGAAAGACTACAACGCTGATGTATAAAAATATAATCTGCTTCTTTTCTTTTCCTTTTATTAAACGAAATGAACGTATGGGTAGAGAGAAAAAGAGTCAAAGACGAGTGATCTTACACACGCTCACACTCACACACACAGGGGTCGAATGATCTTCTGTGAAACGCTTCCTCTTCGTCTTCTACTTTCTCGAATCTTGTACAGGGCCACCTCAAGGCATCGAATCATTGTAGTTTCACCTCGATTCTCTACTTTTGCGAGTCTTGCACAGAATCCTCAAGCATTGAACCATCTTAGTTTCTTCTCGCTTCTCTACTTTCGCAAGTCTCGTACAGAGCCATCTCAAGGCATCGAATCATTTTAATTTCTCCACGCTTCTCAATCTTGGACAATCTAGCGCCCGGTCAGAACCTAGACCGACGTGGCGTCTTGTCGCTGCCTTCCACGGTCTTCTGGTCTCCGCTCATTACATAATATTCCTGACGCCCACGCCAATTGTCATGGTCACACCGCCAGTTAGCTATCTATGCGTTACACGTAGATATGCCTCATTCTAGCATCCCATCCACGCAATTTATGCGGTACATCAGCTGGGGTGTAGCAGCATTCTGCTTACTTTAGGAAACAGGTCTATTTCCTGTTTATTTTTTTGTTCCAGCGTGACTTCCTTCTAGCATGCCACCCACACAATTTATGCTGCATGTCAAAAGGGATCTTCAAGTCAATATCAATCAGTATGTTCTAAGTTGATGGAGGAATTGATAAATCGCAGCCCGTTCCCAATATGAGGAAATGGTTTCGCTTGTTTCAAAATTTCGGTCGCTCTTTTTCCTCTGTCGATTACTGACTGACACTTTTCCTAATAGCCCAACTTTCACGGAACCATTTCTCCCAGCTACCATGAGACTTCTTATGATTGACCTTTAGTTGTCAATCACACACCCGGTCACTGTGTTCACTAATGAATGAAGGTTGCTACTATATTATACTCGTCGTCATTTCTTCCTCCTGTCTTTGTCTTTACCAATTTTCTTCAAGACCCTACACCCTGTTAACGGGGCCTAGAATTCGCTGACTGTATGGCCTGCAGAAGAGTAACATAACCAGGTATAACGCAAAGGCTCCTGTTCTGGGGATCTGCGAAGTGTGGAGAGCGTTATTGCCATTACTCCCAGGTCCAATCTGATCCAAAGTGGTAGTACTTGTTAAGGTCCTATGTATGGATCAAATAGATATTTGGATCAAATAAATGTATTTAAAAATATTCTAATTCAATGGGACTGTAAGCAAATTTTTTAAAAACTCTTAAGTAACTACTACACAAAAGATGTAAATATGAGCGTTTGAAGGTACCCCGCAAAAACAATTACCGACGCCGACTACGCCGATGACATCGCGATACTGGCAAATACACCCAACCAAGCCGAAACACTACTGCATAGTTTGAAACGAACCGCCGCAGGCATTGGCCCCCGTGTCAATGCACACAAAACTGAATATATGTGATACAATCAGACAGGTGACATCTCCACACTAGACGGAACCTCTCTGAAACTAGTAGACAAATTCACCTATCTAGGAAGCATTGTCTCATCAACCGAAAAAGACATCGACACACGGCTAACGAAGGCATGGACAGCTATTGATAGGGTAACGATCATAAGGAAATCAGACCTGGCCGATAAAATGAAACGCAGTTTCTTCCAGGCAGCGGTCGTATCGATACTGTTGTATGGATACACTGTTATATAGTCACATATGCAGATTCACATCTACATACGTGCACATATATATGTAGAATAACTCACAACGACACAACGACAAAGACAGATGCATGAAGGATAACGCAGTAAGACTTCTTTACAATTATATTTACCTCTCACTTTATTGCAAGGGTTTGAAAGGGTTGTTTAAGGGTTTGCATGTGAGAGGATGCTGGAGACCGAACATAAACTTCATATTTTGACCCCACTGTTATGACCGTCACGTTGTGTCTTTATTGTTCTCCTGATGTTGGGGTCAACTCCATCGGGGCTTTCCGAGGGCCCCCTCGGTCTGGTGTGGCCTTCCCTACCACATCTCGTCTCTAACCCTCTGGGAGTCTGCTGGCAACTGCATTGGGGGTTTTCCGAGTGCCCCCTCGGTCGGGTGTGGCCTTCCCTACCACATCTGGTCTCTACTGTCTGGAAGTCTACTGGCAACTGCATCGGGGGTTTCCGAGGTCCCCCTCGGTCGGGTGTGGCCTTCCCTACCACATTTCGTCTCTAACCCTCTGGGAGTCTGCTGGCAACTGCATCTGGGACCCAAACTCAACTGAGTTAAATAATAACTCAACGCCCACACAATCGCCTACTGGATCTTTGAAATCGAATATTTAATCGTCATCAAGCGGAAATAACTGTCATGCAGTTCAGAGGTTACTCTCTTCCGGTGCATGACTGTAATGGCAGAATGGGACCTTCACCTTGTCCCATATCATAAGCCTTAATCCGCCCACGCGATCTCTTTCGATTACTGGCCGTTGGAATGTGTCACTTCCTTCCGGTGTATTACCTTGGAATAGCATTTTTGGGCCGGGTCGAAGGTCAAAATATAACACTACTTGGACGCTAACTAAACGGCTGGAGAAGAAGCTAGACGGCAATTACACAAGAATGTTGCGAGCAATATTAAACAAGTCCTGGCGGCAACACCTCACAAGGCACCAACTATACGGCCACACTGCTGGAGAAGCAGGGACCTGCTCATAAGTGATGTACTCCTATGGACCCCCACATATGGCCGAGAAAAAGCAGAACGACCAGTTTGAACATACATTCAGCAGCTATGTGAGGATACGGAATGTAGCCCTGAAGACCTGCCAGGGACGATGAACGATAGGGAGAAATGGCGAGAAATGGTCTGGGATATCCGTGCTAGCGGCACGACATGATGATGATGATGATTCATGTAGTCTTTATCTCCACCAACTTTCTTCGAGACTCGGCAAAGTCACACGATATGAGTCCAAGAACATCAGTGAAAGATACTTTTATTGAATAAACTGTTGATACATATCATAGATTTTAAAAACATTTATTTCGTATTGTATTTAGTTGATTTTTATCGTAACTTTTAATGGTCCGTTTTAAAGAAGCGGTAATATTATATAGAAAGTATTCGTGGCGTAACGGTTTTCGTTGAAGGAAGTAGACTCGTTTACCCGAGTTCGAATCCTGAACAAGTCGGTTTGCATTTCACAGAGCGCTAATACCTCTGGGAAAAGGTATGTAACTATTCTCTTTCCAGCAATTGGTAAATAGTAGGGCGAACTATGCACTTTAACCAAGGTAAAGTAAGTGGCCAAGAAGGAGAAAAACTCTGAAACCAAATTAGTTGTAGACCTAGAGAGAGATGGCACGATAAAGCTAGTCGTACTCAAGACATGCTTGATGAGTAACACCTTCATGCCCAAACCAGGCTACAGGATATATCATCTCTCTTGATATTATCATGAATTTTTATTGACTGAAATGTTGTCAAACTTTTATTCCTTTTATCATTGTTTTTCTTCTTTTTTTTAAAGACAACTATTTACACTCTGTCAGTCTATAACGTCAATTAATAAGCAATGTTGACCGTTATGTTATACCCGCCAGGGAAATCATTTTTTTCTTGAAAAAAAACTGAAAACCAATCCGTTACACAGAACATAGCACAAAGAGAACGATGACATATCAACTAATGAGTTATTTTTTATTGCCGGCTGACTTCAGAAAGAAAGAAAGACTTGTTGTTTGTTTAAAAGTTGTTCAACAGACGACGATTAAGTGGATTGACTGACCTTACTACATGAGCCATTATCGGTGGTGTGGGTGAGAACGCGCGTGGACCATTACAAATTCGAGACACGTGCTTATCGACTCCATGCTGTTGGTCGATCTGTTTAAAGAGACACGTGACAACGCCATGTCAGAAATTTAGCTATATCCGGAACAAGTCTATCATAGGTGGCATTTAAGCAAGATCGAAACAATTAAACTTGCTAATTGTTCTGAAAAGTAAGCTTAATGATAATTGTCTACATGTGACTGTGAAGAAAGAAGCATGGCGCTTTATATACATACATGCATATATATATATATATATATATATATATATATATATATATATGATATTAATTGATTAATTTGATGGCTATGAAATTCAACATCTAATGACTTAGAAATTTCATAAATTTCATTGTAGTTGAGAAAACTCTATATTACGAATAAAATGATAGAAAAAAATACGGTTTCTTTTTTTTACGGTTTTCTTTTTTTTTAAATTAAATAAATGATTAGATTTAATTAATAAATTAGGATACACTTAATATTCAGATTATAATAAAAATGGGTTTTTATAGATTGTTTTAAAAAATGGGAAATTAATTAGAGATTTAAAAATGTAAACTATGGCTTATCGCTCTAATTCTTCTGATGGATTAGCAGATAAGTAATACGATAAAATCTTGATTATAATCCATTGGGTTAATATTTTATCTATAGTATATATATATATATATATATATATATATATACATATATATATATATATGTGTGTGTGTGTGTGTGTGTGTGTGTGTGTGTGTGTGTGTGTGTGTGTGTGTATGTATTATGAAAAGTGATGGATAATTCCTTAATGTCTAAATTAAGATGAAATGTATTTATTCCCTGGAATAACGGTAACACTCCATTGAAAATTGTTCGCTATCTGAGGATACAATCTTTGTTAACAGATTGTTGAAATAAATTTAGCATGTATCACATCTGTTGAACTTTACTTGATATATATTATATATATATATATATATATATATATATATATATATATATATATATATATATATATATACGTAAAATAACTAACAGTTATCATTGTTGTAAATGTAATCGACATCGACCCGAGACAATTTGCATTTCACTTCGCACCAATGACCATCGGAAAGGTATGAATCTATTACTCTTACTCTCACTATTAATGGGTAAATAGTAAGGCAGCCTGGGTTATTTACTTTTGGTAAGCCAACAAGTGTAGCAGATAAAGGATAAACAAAATGAAACTGAGTAATGTGTTTTTATCCTGTTTTATTATTATTATCATCATTATTATTATTATCATTATTATTATTATTATTATTATTATTATTATACTATTTTATACTATAAATATATTATGATATTGCTCTGCAATTTTTGTGTAGAAAGCATTCTTAAGATTTTCTGGGTTAAAAATACTTTTAGCGTTATCTTCTAATCTTATTTACACACATACACACGCAAGCAACCAAACAAACTTTAATGAAATCGACGATCAGAGTTCAAACTCTGGACAAGGCAAAATAAATAGTAAGATAAACCAAGTCTAAAGAACAGAGTTTGTAAAGCAACCAGTCTCAGAAAAGAAAAAAAATCTGAATTCAAACCACATGTACTCTACTTAAGAATTTACCTTGTGTCACATTCTGTTCATGTCAGATATACTGGTTAGAGTGTTCTCTGAGTGCCCGAGAAACCGGGGTTCAATCCCAGGTCGAGTCATACCAAAAACCTAAAAATGGTACTTTATGCCTCCTTGCATAACTTTCAGCATTATAAGGTACGGATCAAGGGTATGTGGAGCAATCCAGGGAAAGGAAGTAGCGGCCTCCCCTCCACCTAATTGTAGTAGCTATTGAAAAGAGAGCCTTCGGGTCACCCTCAACAACGGTCAGTCTACTTACAACTTACTATGTATATTTAATGAATAAAACGAAGAAGCAATGTGAAAAGCAAACGTTTGCAATAAAAGTCAAAGTACAAGGATCCTCGCAAGCTAAGCAGTTTTAAAACTTAAAACACAATTACGTTCCATGGGTTCTAACTAATAAAATTCATGTGGTATAATCGTCAGACAGAAGATAATTTATATTAACCTTCAAGCGTTGACCGACTAGCAAGAACTTACCTACATCAGCTTTGAGCAGACACAGGATGTTGTTTAGAAAACATCCCAAGTGCAATGGATGATTGGGACGGAGAGAGAGAGAGAGAGAGAGAGAGAGAGAGAGAGAGAGAGAGAGAGTCAGCGAAATCCGTACGAGCACCGTGACTTGATAATGATATATATGTATATATATAATTCACAAACCTTAAGGGTTGTCTTATAGTGCTTCTCTCAGAGAGTGTCACATAACCAAGACTATACATTCACAATCATGTCAGTCTATACTCACTTCACGCATATATTTAGTGCACACTTGTAGAATCATAGAATTCGTCTCTTAATGCACACACTGCACTCTTACATGCACTACATTTGCACATATACGACTTATACATTCAATACTCTCAAAGCTTCACTCATAACTCCAAGCACTCAACTTTAAACGTTCATCTTCAAACATTCAATCTCAAATTACTTCACTCACTCATTCTCAAACACTCAGTCAGAAATATTCAACTTCACTCAACCTCAAATGCACACCCGTTAATATGAAATTTCCGTCTCTGTAAGATTTATTGTACACCATAAGTTTTCATCCAATAATTTTCCATATTTCTCTAAACTATGACAAGAGCGACATTTTTTCACCAACGATATACAGAGCGAATATTTTGTCTTTTTTTCCTTAGCTGAGTTAAAGGCATTTTCCTATTGACTGTTCGTTGACTTATTCACTGTTTTGAAACATCGCTAGGCGTAGGATTGTATGAAGTAGTAATTTACTAAGCTTTTTGCTTAGATGTGACACAAGGCCATGTGAATGGGGCACCCAATGAGACACAAACTCACTCGTGTAGGTTTACTAGACTAGGTTGTTAACCACCAGTGGCACCTAAGTATTGTATAAAGTATATTTGGAAAAATATCATAATTAAAATATGAATGATTTATTGCTTTCATGCTATCATTCAATGACATATAATTGTTTTGTTTGTTCTTTATATATGAAAATTAACATGTTTCAACGTGCCCTCAACTTTGCAAACTTTCTGAAATAATTTGCCGACTCTACAAGGATAAAAAACATTATCAGCCTGTTAAAGGGTTCATTAAGTACATAAAAAAACTATATATACACTAACGTAATTACTCATATTCTGTGACTTGAACAATTTTTGGATTATGTCCATCTTTTGATACGCCCAGTTTGAGACCCCTCTGATAATCTATCAACCTCAACTTTCGTAATCCCTTGCTCTGATAGTTGTGAGAAATATCAGTCAATTCCCCGGTAGCTCATTCAAAAAAAATTATATAATTCTCCATCTTTTCTGCTTTCCACTTCTTTCCTTTTTTGTGAAGTAAACTTGAGTTTATTTACTTTAACTCAATAATCTCATTTGAAAACTATGGCGTTACTTAGCAATTACTTAACATTTTATTGGTATAAGTAATATTTTCTTTCCGAGGAATAAGACATCAAATAATCTTGACCAGATATCAGTGAAAATCTTTATTGGAATGATCCTAAGAATTCCAGAAACTTTGGACCAAAACTGACGAAAACTTAATGTACGATGGATGTAAATTTAGTAAATTATTTTAGGATATTAGTGATAAGAAGCTAAAATTCTTCAACCATCCTTTCAATAAATTAAAGTCATGCTCAAAGAAACAGTTCTCAGAGGATCACTATAGTTAAGCTGTGATGAGCCCGTTCCTTACTTAGATGGGAGACCACTAAGTTTAAACAAGTATTGTAACAAAAAAAAAAAACGAAACTGAAGAACATGGCTCATGTGGTGAAACAATGAATCACTGGCCAAAATCAGTGTTTGTTTGGGGATTTTTCTGATTTTTGTTCCTTTTTGGTGTGGTCCCTCATCAGCAACTTTATCGGATTTTACTTCCATTTTTAACTCTAATAATTGACCCCCACAATCCCAGAGACGATATTCAGGCTTTAAGTTAAGTTTCCCCATATTCTTTATTTAAAATCTTGGTTAATGAAAAAAAAAGCTAAATTTTAGAGCAATTTTCTCAGGAAAGAAAGAGATAAAAACAAATTCCGCGTAATTCTTTTAAAGTTCCAGAGATGCTTTTTGTATAAAATAAAATTTTTCTTTGGGGACTAAAATTAACTTTAAAATGTGTCATTTTTAAAAAAATCTCGTAAAAAATTCCCCACGGTTAATGTTTTAATGAGGTTAATTTTTTTTCATTCAGCTTAAGCCAGAATTTAATCGATTATCTAAAAGACCTGTGATCGTAACAGGATTTATCTTTTATTATTCTTTCTAAAAACGTATCCCAAATTTGATTAAAATTAGCCTAAAATATCAGGTAAAGATGATACCTCATTAAGCACTTTCAACTTCGTATATATAGCATGGCCTTGACGGGCAATCAAACCGCATTTGATTGAAAAAAATTATATATATACATATATATATATATATTAGTAGGTAGTTATTGTTTATATAAGTTAATTAAAGACCTCGGAACTTTACTTTTTCATGATCTTGTTTTTTCTCGAGCTTTCTTTCTTCGTATTTGTTCCAATTGATTGTGAAATTTCACTGGGTTTTGCTTCTAAGTGCTTTCCATAATACCGATTGTCTTTGATATCAGCGCCATTAAATAGTATATAACAATAATACAAAATAATAACACCAATGAATTCATAGTAGCAGAGAAAAATCCTCGACGAAATCGTATATGAAATAACAATAAAAAAACACTTACAAATCCTGGAAGCCATCAGAATCAAAAATATAAAAAAAAGCATGAATAAAGTATCATTCAACCCTGGCATTAATATATTAAACAACTCCAACAACTAACATCCTAACCAAAGCACCTCAACCAATAAGACACCCCTCCGATGAAATGAATATTGTCGGCATTAAATGACCCCTTGTGGTTGATATGCCGTAAAACAATAACAAAACAAAAAAAAATGAATATTGCACTCAAACTAGATAAAAACAATACCGAAAAAAATAATCTCCCTATAGATATGGTCGAAAGCGCTGGAGAACAAAACTTTGGACCACTTCTGAATCATAAAGTCATAAAAAAGAAAACGCCATAGGCGCACACACACACACACACACACACACACACACACATATATATATATATATATATATATATATATATATACGAGGATCATTAAATAAGTTTCCAGATTTTTTTCGTATGGGCACTTTTATTGATAGTACACACATGAAACTCTAGTCCCCTTCGAAGTAAACTCCTCCGGCTGCAATGCACTTGTTGTACCGTTCCAACAACCTCGGGAAGGCCCCATGGAAGTCCTCTTGTGTGAGCGTGTCAATGAACTTCGTCACTGCCTCTTTCATCTCCTCAATTGTGTCTCATAACGACAGCCTGAGCTTAGGGAATAAGCAAAAGTCACAGGGGGCAAGGTCTGGACTATAGGGAGGTTGAGGAACTGTCTTGATGCCCATCTTGGTCAAATAGTCTGTGACAACGATGGAGTTGTGGACTGGTGCATCGTCCTGGTGGAAACGCCACTGACCTGATTTGAAGAGTGCTGGCCTCTTCCGACGGAATGTCTTCCTGAACTCCCTTAAAACCTCAGCATAGTACCCCTCACACTAACCCTTTGGCCAACTAACTATGGTGCATTGACTTCCTTTCTCCTCCCACACCTCTTATCATCCCTTACAGACTCAGACTCCCTGCCTTCCTTGAATCTCTTATGCCACTCAAAAACTGATGCTCGATTCATGCAAGATTGTCGAAAAGCAGTCTGAAGCATTCCACACGTTTCTGTGGCATTTTTTCCAAGTTTAAAACACAATTTTATAACATATCGTTCTTCTAAAGTGCCCTCACGTCCAGATTGTATTTTTGAAATTCACCAGCTGTGACAATCAGGCTTTCATAGGGTGTATTCGAATTCCTGCTGTAGCTGTTGATTTGAACCTGAAATCATAAAAATTGGTCAGTCATCTCATAAGATGTATAGCAATAACATACTGAATTTTTAAGAGTCAACGACAATTTTAACTGCCTGTACAAAAAAGTCTGGAAACTTATTGAAGGCACCATATATATATATATATATATATATATATATATATATATACATATATATATATATATATATATATATATATATATATATATATATATATATATAATAGGAAGGTTCACGAAGAGATTTGTATTTTTTGAAATCTTAGTCCAAAATAAACCATCGTCTTCTCAGTCCGCGAAAGTGATAATTGTGATTTGTCCTCTTGAAGATGAAAATTTAAAAATTTTAACATTGGAGCTTCATCCATTTTTTTCTTTATTTACGTTCTTATTCTTCATTTGTTTATATTTCTTCATTTTTTTTCTTTTGCCCAGTCGGCTGGGGCTGTAGAATACACTGACTGCACCTCTGCAGAGGGGTAAGACCCCCCCGCCAACGAGTGTCCTGGATATGACAATCTGATGGTGAGGTTCCAGCAATGCTGGAGCTTTGGGGAATGTGGAGTACCCCTTTATTGCCATCGCTCCGATGTCCACTCTGGCCCGGAGTGGTAGTACCTGATAAGGGTCCTTTCTATGGGTTAAATAGAACTAAGTGGTGGTTGGCATTTACTGTTTTTATACATTTTAACTGCGTATTTATGCTGAACTGGATTGTTTAAAATAGAACTGTTTTGACATTAAAATTGCGTACTAATGCTAAACTGAATTGCTCGAAATAGAACTGTTTTGACTTCTCAACTGTGTACTTATGTTAAACTGAATTATCCGAAATAAACTGTTTTGACATTTAACTCTATGTATTGCCCAGGCGGCTGGGGCTGGAGAATACGCCGACTGCTTCTCTGCTGAGGGGTAAGAACCCCCCGACGAGTGTCCTGGATATGACACTAAACAATCCGACGGTGAGGTTCCAGCAGTGCTGGAGCTTTAGGGAATGTGGAATATCCCTTTCTGCCATTGCTCCCAGGTCCACTCTGGCCCGGAGTGGTAGCACCTGAGAGGGCCCTATCTATGGGTTAAATAGAACTAACGGCATACTTATGCTCAACTGAATTGTTTGAGTAAACTGAATAGCTTGAAATAGAAATGTTTTTGACTATTAAATCGTACTTAGATTTGAACTACATGCTTGTGCTTAACTGAATTGTTTGAAATAAAACTGTTTTTTCGACATTAAAACTGTATTTACACTTAACTGAATTGTTACATATAACTGCAACTGTTTTTGACATTGAAACTGTATTTAAACTCAACTAAATTGTTTAACATAGAACTGTTCTGACATATAACTGTGTGTAAACAAAATCTGTACTTTTACAAAACTGAATTTGCTGAAGTAGAATTGCTTGACTAAACTGAATAGCTCGAAATAAAAAAAAATGTTTTTTTTTTACAATTAAACTGTACTTACATTTAAAACTGCGTGCTTTTTCTAAACTGAATTGTTTTAAATTGAACTATTTTTGACACTGATACTGTACTTACACGAAACTGAATTGTTATATATAACAGAGTGGCTTTAAACGGAAATTTATTTTTACAATTAAACTGTGTACTCATGCTAAACCAAATTGTTTTAAATAGAACTGATTATTTACATAAAAATGGATTTGGCGTAAAATAACCTACAAAGGTTGATATGCCACCAAACCAAACAAAACATCATTTTTTATTCTATCATAATTTTATTTATTTTGCTTTCCTTTCTATCCTGCCATTTTTATTCTTATTTGTCTTTATTTCTTTTATCTTTCTTCATTCTCTTTTTTTCTTTTATCTTTCTTCATTCTCTTTTTTTCTTTTGTCTTTCTTCATTCTCTTTTTTTCTTTTGTCTTTCCTCATTCTCTTTTTTTCTTTTATCTTTCTTCATTCTCTTTTTTTCTTTTGTCTTTCTTCATTCTCTTTTTTTCTTTTGTCTTTCTTCATTCTCTTTTTTTCTTTTGTCTTTCTTCATTCTCTTTTTTTCTTTTGTCTTTCCTCATTCTCTTTTTTTCTTTTATCTTTCTTCATTCTCTTTTTTTCTTTTGTCTT